>JBBPMK010000170.1:0-45249 GCA_038090295.1 Boletus semigastroideus
GATTCCACCTGGGCCATGCCTGAATACAATTTTACTATCAGGCGAATACACAACAGCATAAATCATTCTACAGCGAAAAGGGTGGGATTATATCAAGAAAGATGAAGCACAAAACTATCACACAAATTATGACCAAGTGTCAGTACTTTCGAGAGCATGCAGAGTGTAATCCATCTTGTTGGCTTGGAGTTTGCCTTATTTGATCGCACTAATGACAGTAAGCAAACAAAAGTGACAACATTATTTTTGTAGGCGATGTTCACTATCCCATTAATGCGTTGACAAGCACGATTCCGTCCTGTTCCATGTTTTGCGGTACGTTCGTCAGCACGCGGGGATGTTTGATGACGACGAGATTGCCTCGTCGAGTTGCAGTTGACCGTCTTGGTACGAAATCGCGACAAGCACAGGCTGATCGTGTGGCGCCAAAGAGTGCAAACCGGGGTCCTAGGCGATGGTAACGGAGTGACAGTGAGCGTTCTCGGGTGGTAAGAGCATGCAGTTGAGACATACAAGTCTCTGGGTGCGCACGTTGGTGCCAGCAAGTTAAATGTCATCAGCGTGCATGATGGCACCCTTGGTGTACGCAACCCAATAGCGGGTGAACTGAGGTAAGTTATAAACAATTCTCCGGAAGAGAGAAGACTGCACCATCATCGTCATCGTTGTTGTCATTGTAGCAGTGGTGACGCCAGGGTGGTTACGCATCGCGGTTATCATCAATGACGACGTGGTCGTGCGGGTCGTGGTGGAGGGGATGGTGACACGCGGTGGCTGCCTGCACAAAGGACGGCCGGCGTTGCCATTGCGTGGGTTGTGCGTGTCACAGCCTGTCGTCGTCGGCATCACGTTGCACAGGTGGCGAAGCCCTCGTCATGGTGCCACATCGTCGTCTCTGGCACTGACGCGTCGCCAATGGTGGTGGTGGTGGATACCGCGCCGCAGGTTGTGTAACGCTGAAGTGGCTGCGCAATCATCGTCGCCGTCGTACGGCGTGGTGGTAGTGGTAGGGTGCGTTCCGGGGGACGATGACATCGTCATAGCGGATTACGGCTACCTAGGTCGTGTCGTTCTCAGCGTCCTTGGGTAGTAAGAGCATGCAGTTGAGACATACATGATTCTAGGTACACACGTTAGTGTCAGCAATCCATTAGCGGGCGACCCGAAGCGTGCACAACTCTCTAGAAGAGAGGAAACGAAACTGCGCCATAGCTGTCACCATCATTGCTGTCGCTGTAGCGGTGGTGGTGAAGCCAGGGTGGTTGCGCAACGCCGTTGACGACGTGGTAGTGCAGGTAGTGGTGTTTCGTCGTCCAGGACGTGGGTGTAATGGTGGGGACCGGCGGCTGCGTCGTCGTTGTGCCATGTCGTTGCCGACAACATGGTCGATGAGCGGGAAGGTCTGATTGGCCACAGAAACCAAATACAAAGTTCTCTGCCAAAACGCGCCCAAACGCGCCATACAGAACCCACTACGTTAACCGCAGCGGGAACAACGAGCTACGTGCACCCGAAATGAAAAGGTGTTCGGCTTCCTGTGAATAATTTATTCCGTACACGTTCATTGAATCCTTCTAGAGGAACCTTCCTTGACATAAGAGAACTAGACGGAAATGAATCGACGCCCGATTGGACTCGGCCGTTTTCCCTGCAGCGGATATGTCATATGTAGTGTCCTATTTGCTCCATGGGCGAGTATAAAATAAGGCTCGATGTTGGCACAAATGCAACAGCCAGTCAAATATCCACTCTATCCATACCCAATGCAAACCATCTCCAACGTACGCCCTTGTTATCATTGATTGCCGACTTTTCCGATCACAGCGATCATAGATGCCTTGGCCCACGGGCTTCTTCTGGGCCGCCAGTGCCATTGATATTCTCGATGAGCATGCTTTTGAAGATGCTGAGAACACCACGTACGCATGCTTGTGTTATCATTGACCACACATTTTTTTGATGAAAGTCCTCGCAGTTCCGCTGAGATTCTCAAGGAGAAAGTTTTGGAGGAAGCCGAGTAGAATCTGCATTCCTTCTAGAGAATGCGATATATTGTCAGCATTGCTTTGATTCCGTATACATCGTTATGTGTTGAGTAAGAGATCGTTGTCGTTGTCTTGAGAAGTCATTGTGGAATATATTGACCGAATGGTGTGGAAATATCTGCCACAACACGCCATCGAGACTAGACGATCGACCGCTAACCTCACGATGACGCTGTTTCCCAAAGACGTGCGTTTCAATTTGAAGGCCTGATCTAATTACGCGAGCGTCATGTACTTCGCTGAGCATGAGGACAAGAAGATCAGCCGTGAGGTGTTCGAGTTTGTACACCATGAACTTGAATGAGTGATTGCAGGTGTGTGCTGGACGTTATCCCTCGAGTCTCGACCTGTACCTGCACCGCTTGACCGTATTCGGCGCGTCTGTGTACACCCGGAGTTGGACGAAGAACACGGGTGTGCGCCGCTACGGCAAGTTCTCACGGTTGCTCCCCTTGGGATCAAGGCAAGTACTCGTCTCTTCGGATGGCGCTCGAGTGTGAAGGCTAAAATGGTGATCGGCGTGCTGTCGCTGACCTCTCGGGCGACCGACCAACAAGCTCAGCGCGTTCCCATTCAGTAGCTGATTCTTGCAACATTCACGAATGTTTTGGTCGTGAAGCAAAAATACTCTGGTGAGTTTTTTGAATGCCACTCCAACGACCCATGGGCTCTCATTTCCCGAGGATTTTCTGCTGACCTTGAACACTAAGTCTTATGAGGCTACAAGCGTAGGTACGAGTATGGGTTACGGCACGAGCTAAGTAGATTAGATAAAGTGCCGTATATAGAATGATTGATAAGTAGGCTGATGAGGGCGAACGCGCGCTTAGATCTAAGATGAGTTATACTAAGACTACAATTTCATATTCTTAGTAAGTGGATTAGTATCGGCCTGTCGGCTTGCTACCACGTGACTACACAGTAGCGCCGGCACTAGGTGTAGTCAGTTGGGTGACATAATTTTTTTTGGTGGTTTCAAGTTACCGCATCTACTTACGCTAACGACGCCACAGAAACCGCCATTCTGGGATTCATCTGGGATGAGGTGGGTGTTCTAGAAGTCTCGCCAACAATATTACAGTAACCGTGATGTTCGTTAGGAGGAATGATGACACCTTCTCGTGCTGCGGCGCGAGCCAACTCTCACAATAATCACACACTATGCGGTGCGTACTCGCCTCCGAAGTTGCATCACTGATTCGGACCCCTGTTCGGTCACTGGACAAGGCGAATGATTGTTTGAAAGCTACGTTACTAAAAGGATGAGGTACTAGGGCTGGCGAGTCTTGCTAATCTTGAGATAGCCTACAGATGCGGGCGACAGGGAGACTGACATCCGCCTGCGTTACGTGGACGTTATTACCATTCCTGCCGCGGAATCGTTTGAACCCGGAATACTAGGAAGCCTATCAACAATATAAGTAACTGAGTATTGATCTGGATATCTGGGGTCCATCTATGTAAGTTCATAGTCTAACTCAAAGGGCACCGGAGTTCCTGACTCTCAAGGGAGCAACAATCACGAATCACGTGTAATGACACATGACCTCCTGTCATTTCTCAGATCTCACCTGCGGTCGTTTTCAAATGAGTAATTGTGAAGTGAGTCAAGATGCATCCCATTCTGAATATACCTATCTCATCTTGGTCTTATGTGCACTACCCGTCTCCGGGATGGTTTGTCGGACACTCGGACACGATGATTTGAACCTTCTCAATCAAAGCTAGGTACGTATTACAACAGTACGTCCCCAAAATGTTTGGCACATCAGGCTGCATAATCATTTCCGTTAATCACTGCGACTGGAACATAAGTAATCGCCCCCAAAGTGCCCCTAGTATTAACGAGGTGTCCCACAATTGCGCACTACGCGCACGTTAAGATGCAGTCCACACTAATTATGTGGCGATGGTGAAACGTGTTCCTCCGCAAGCATGTACCTACGCTATATTGCCGCACTACATTCCAGCTCATTGGACAGGCTGCCGACTAGTTAGTACTAAATGTGTTCAGATTGGCGTACTCCATGGGCTAGCATCTTTGATACCGTGTGAAGATCCAGGCGGTGGGGAGCTAGACCGTCTGGCACTGGCACCTACTGGTATGTGTGTTACGTGGACTTCATTAACGTTTCTGCCCTGGAATGGTTTGAAGTCTTCCTTCCCTCCCTTCCCTCCATTCTCGAGATCCAGCGGGAATGAATGAACACTATGTAATGACACGTGTTCCTCCATCACTCTCAAGAACACTGCGTCTATTGTTTCAGTATACGGTGGAAGGTTTCTCAAGAGATTAGGTGAGTCGAAATAGACATCCAAATGCAACACTGACTCCTCCCGTCCCATGTTTACTGCACCTCTGGGATGGTTTGTCGGACACTCGGACACCACAATCTAATCAAAACTAAGATACAAAAGGTATACACGCAGCAGCCCACGTAATCAGTTCAGTTAATCTCCGTGACAATAGACAAGTGGTAAGTAATCACACTCCCACCCACTGAGTCTTTGTCCCAAAGTGTCGCTACTAGCTCGTGGTAGTGACGTGATGCGGTTTATTCCTCAGCTTTTTCGGTATCTGGTAAGTGGTCGCCGCAGAATGTCCATCGACTACAAGTCGTGGGATGTTCCGCGGACAAGGTGGACTTTGATACTGCCAACGATGCGATTGGGAATCGACGAGATGCCTGACAACTGATCTCTGCCGGGATATCCCGTTGAAATGACTATAAAACGCCTAGGTGAGGCTGCTGTTTGTACAGCCAGAAACCCATCTTGACTGCGAAACAACCCCACGGTACATCTTCCTTTGTAGAACAATGGACGATCTCCCGCTTGGACAATATCTCATAGTGCCCGCCGGCGCCTCTGCCCCCCCTCCTCCTCCAGTCGGTGCAAATCTTGACGGCGCACCCGTCACACCTGTCATTGCTGGGGGCCAGGCTCATGTTGTCAGTCATTCCCTACCTCGTGATCATTCCGTGACCTTGCCTCCATTATCAACTTATATACTGAGTAATGTTGTAGTGGCTTATCCGCAGGGATGAGAGTGGAAACTATACTTTAATCTTGAAAGCAGGAGGAGCTTCGTGGCTCAGCCAGCCTGGTGAGGACGACGTGGTAGTGGGGATCATGCCGGTCGCTGGGGAGTGGGCCATTCGGGGACGGGGCGATGATACATACACGTCCGTGCCTATCTTTATTTCAGCGTACCGTTGCTGATATTCAGCCGAAATCACCAGGATCGAGGTGCCCAGTTCGATCATCCCGACTAGGGCTTGGACTTTGAGGAGCACCATGCCTGGCACCAAGGTGCGGAGATTTGATCTAGTCATCCTTGAAACTGCTACTAACTCAACTTCTTGCGGGTCGAACTCGACTTCCTTGAAGTCCCGACACCTGACCAGTTATGGAGGTTCACCCGTCTCCTCGAGGAGTAGATCATCAGAAACACTCGAGCTGTCCGGCGAACAAAGTGTCTAATGTATCAGATTGAAATCATGTATGTTGTGCTGCTGGTGTACTACCTAGTGAGTTGAATCAGAATATATGAAAGAGAACAACTTTACCCCAAATGGTGAGAGGGACGTGCCTCCACGGCGACATGCAACGGACCTCCATTTATCATCGTCTCTCTCTTGAGAACGCGCAGCAGCCTGGAGTTCCCGAGCATCTAGCTTACAAGCAGAAGGTTTGTACGCGATTTTAAACTTACCATTATGATTGAGGATCCTTACCAGGTATTGCTCAAAATGGTGAAAGATCTGAATCTCTTGCTGATGCTTAGATCCCGTCTCACCGATTCAAGTGTGATCATATGTGTAATAAACGAACGTGATAGACTTGGTTGATAGTGATATGACGATCGTCTGCCCACTTAGCAAAGTACATCATAGCCAAAGTAAAAAGTCTGGTGTGATTGATGTAGTCAAATAATGACCTGTGTACCCGAAGTCTTCGGAGGTCTCTTCCCATTCTTCGTAGGGTCATTTCTGATTGGTGGATCCATAGTGTTCATGGGTCGATGAAAGCCCTTCGCGATCGGGTTGAGTTCTCTGGGTCCTTCTCGACTTTCTTGCCTTTCCAGGAACGACCCACACTGTGCGGCGCCGCAAGCTGCGATTTCTGGTGCTATTCCTCCCATCATTCGAGGGGTTAGATGTTTGGGGACTTGAATGCCAGGCCTCTGTCTTGGAAGAAGTCAATCAAGAGCGGACGCAGCTGAGAGGACGGGCCGGAACGTTTTCCGGCAAGGGAATGGCGTCAAGAGCGAGTCGTGAGGCAGCATATTCCTAGTCAGCGAGCGTTTTCATGCTGCGCGTCCAAGGGCAACCGAAAAATAACGCATCCGTGGGTAAACATTGTCATGGTCAACTAGTACACTCGACTCCAGTTTAGCATATGTAATAGAACTTTCCTTGGGTCCATCACGACCAAAAATGTGAACCACGCTGCACGATAGAACGTCTCAAAGCCCTCCTCGGCCATGATGGAACGGACGCAATCATAGAAGCCCGTGTAAGCAGGCTGTTCAGAGTCGATCCGGAGCCTACCCAAAATGCGTCATGACGAGCTCGACTCATGAGACGACTTTGCATACCTGAGAGGTCTCACCGTGGTAACGTCCAAAGGGGCTCTATCGTCTGCACTGACGTCTGCGCCGGGACCGTCGCTCTGGCTTTCTTGCAGTGCTACGGGTTGCTCGTAACGCTGGATCGCCAACCGTACCTTGATCACTCCAAGTGGTCCAACGATGGCCGTGTACAACACCACGAGACACATATGTGCGAGGGTGGGCACGGGAATTCCGAAAGCGGACCATAATCTTGGGACGTGACGATTGACCAGCTTGACGAACAATGGAAAAAGAAGTAGGTCCACTACTTGCTCGAGGGCTACGACAAGGAAGAGCCCGGGAATGAGGTAGAATACCCATGGTCTGCGTCGTTCGGTGGGGGAGAAAAGTGCACGGGCCGCTCGTCGTATGCCTACAAAGGGCAACGGCTCCGGCGTGGTGATGGACCTGTTCACGAACAACCCATCATACTCGCACGATGCAGATGTTTAATAAAGGGAAAGACAGACCGGACAAATAAGATGGTGAAAGGGACCTGGAATAGAACCCAAAGGCAATAATAGACCGCAGCATCCAGGTTTGGGTGAAAGGGGACTACGATGCACCTGTGTGACACAGGACACCACGAAAGAGCGACAACACCTGAAAGAGCCAGGGGCACTGTCCGACTCCAAGATGAGAACGTATGTCAAGGAACAGAGACAGGCCCGTTGGAAAATACAGACCAATTCCTCTTATCAGACCTTTCCAACCCTACGACCCTGTGAGCATGATTGTAATACTCATTGAAACAGTGAGTGCAAACTTACCTCTAGTTTGATCACCCTCTTCAACAGACGCATGTAACTCACCCCCATCACATCTTTTCCGTCGTCTGGATCGAGTTGTACCACCTTGGGCACATACTGTGCGCGAACACGGACCACGTTTCCCAGGATAACCGAGAGCGACAAGAGGGCCAACACTTGACGAGGGGCACGATGCGTCAACCACCTGAGAAGTTCTTTATGATCAATGAGCGGTTGCATCGAAGGCAACGATACTTGAGGGTTGTCCAGCATCAGCCATTGGTTGTATTTATACCTGAGCTATTTAAGGGACTGACCGAGTCACACCCAAGTTTGTACGCACAGCCGCACTGGCTGGTTGTGTGGGATTGATGGCGACTGTCGGAAGTTGCACGCTGCGGCTGCACGGGCCCGGGGTACCCACGCGCTGGCGATTGTTGGCCTATCCCTTCAGAGTATGTTCTTCTAGACGAGGTCGTCGATGGAAATGGCGGCTGCATGTAGCAAAATTGGACCGGTTCGCTCCTTCGTGTCTCCAGGCGTCCATTAGCATTAGCACCGTCGCACGCAACCGCTGACGAGTTGATGGTGTCACAAGCGCGTGACGACTTGTCACGAATTCAAGTCGCGACTCGCAGCAGAATTACTACGTTCTCCTCGTCACCATCAACGCCAACTAACCAGAAAAGATGCAGGCAGGACAAACACCAGTCTTTGTGATGAGTATGCAGTCATTATCTCTATCTTTATTTTCGTGTTGATCAGCATCAGACACCGCACCAGAGAGGCAGTCGGGCAGAAAAGCCCAGATTTCGAACATCACGGCTGCCAAGGTTTAACTTGGGACGCGTTCTGATTCCATTTTTGCTTACCGTTCCACCTAGACCATCGCCGATGTCATCCGTACGTGTCTGGGCCCCAAAGCCATGCTCAAGATGATTCTTGATCCCATGGGCGGTATTCTGTACGTTTTTCGTTCTAGCACACCTGTTTCTGGCACGCTGACCATGCCCTCTCAAGGCTGACGAACGACGGCAACGCGATCTTGCGCGAGATCGACGTGGCGCATCCTGCAGCAAAGAACATGATCGAGCTCAGTCGAACGCAGGACGAGGAATGTGGCGATGGCACGACGAGCGTCATCATCCTCGGTCGGGTCTTCGTGTGTCGCACATTTGCTTTCATCTCACTCGTCTTTCGTTTAGCCGGTGAAATTCTTGCGCAGTCGCTCTCTCAGCTGGAGCGCGACATCCACCCCGTCGTCATCATCTCGGCATACAACAAGGCGCTCAAAGAATCGCTAGAGATAATCAACAAGATATCTATCCCAATCGACACGTCCTCTGACGAGCAAATGCTCTCCCTCATCAAAACATCGATCGGAACCAAGTTCGTCGCCCGGTGGTCCGATCTCATGTGTCGTCTCGCGCTTCAAGCTGTCCGTACCGTCGCAACGGAAGAAAATGGACACAAGACTGTCGATATAAAACGGTACGCGCGCGTAGAAAAGATTCCAGGCGGGTCGATCGAGGAATCGCGCGTATTGGATGGCGTGTTGCTCAACAAGGACATCACGCACCCCAACATGCGCCGCAGAATACAGCAACCGCGCATCATATTGCTCGACTGTCCGCTGGAGTACAAAAAGGGCGAAAGTCAAACAAATATGGAATTTTCCAAGGAATCCGACTGGGCGCGCGCGCAAGAACTCGAAGAGGAACAGGTCATCGCACAGTGCAACCGCCTGATCGAATTCAAGCCCGACCTCATCATCACCGAAAAGGGCATTTCAGGTCGGTTCCGTTCTTGCGATACCCGCCCTGTTTCTTACGTTCGCTTGGTGCACCTAGATACCGCCCAGCACGTTTTTGAACGAGCCAAGGTCTCAGCCATACGACGCGTTCGCAAGTCGGACAACAACCGTATCGCGCTTGCCGTTGGCGCCACCATCGTGTACCGCGTCGAAGATCTTCGCGAATCCGACGTGGGCACTGGTTGCGGTCTATTCCACATTGAGAAGATCGGCGACGAGTGCGTACCTTGTTCGCTACCCAACGTCGTCCGACACTTTGCTTTCTAACAATCCAGGTACTTCACTTTCCTGACCGGGTGCGCCAACCCGAAAGCATGCACGATCCTCCTCCGTGGGCCCTCGAAAGACATCCTCAACGAGATCGACCGCAACCTCGCCGACGCCCTCTCCGTCGCGCGTAACGTTTACTTCAATCCTATCCTCGCACCCGGCGGTGGTGCGACCGAGATGGCCATCAGCGTTGGGCTGCACGCCAAAGCGCGGCGCGTGACCGGGGTCGAAGGGTGGCCATTCAGAGCCGTCGCCGACGCGATGGAGGTCATCCCCCGCACGCTCGTCCAGAACAGCGGTGGCAACGCGATCCGCGTGTTGACGGAGCTGAGAGCGAAGCATGCGAATGGCGAGTGCTCGTGGGGCGTGGACGGCGAGACGGGCAAGATCGTCGACATGAAGGCGTATGGGTTGTACGAGAGCGCGAGCGTCAGGGCGGGTTGTCCCCTTGCGATTGGATTTTTTTTTATGACCGTGCTGATTGGTGGGCTTTTAGATCCAGATACTCAAGACGGCGATCGAGGTTGGTCATATCTCCAAGCCGTCTGCTATATACCAACGCACTCTTTTTCAGGCCGCACGCATGCTCCTCCGTGTTGACGACGTCGTGCAAGCCACGCGCAAAGAGAAAGAACAACCTGCCCCTCCCTCAGAAGAGATGGCCGAATGATAAAGAGAGCGCATTGCACACACGATTTTACATTTGTACTTGGTATAGAATCGAATCCATGAGTATGACGTTGAGACCTGTCCAACGGACCAAGCCCACTTGGACGTCCACCTCATGAAATTACCGACAATCATGCTCGGGATCCCCCACTTGTCTGGTCGAATGGTAAACGAGAAAAAAGCAGTTGATGAACCCCTTGCTCGCTGCGTCAAACACGACGTGGCCCTCGAACGTG
Organism: Boletus semigastroideus; assembly: GCA_038090295.1. Taxonomy (NCBI): domain Eukaryota; kingdom Fungi; phylum Basidiomycota; class Agaricomycetes; order Boletales; family Boletaceae; genus Boletus; species Boletus semigastroideus. The sequence goes on from JBBPMK010000170.1 coordinate 10,398, forward strand.
AACCCACACAGTGGCACCCTTGAAATGAGTAACGCGTTCGTTGTCTTAAACGGCTTCCTCTCCTTCAGGGCGAAGCCATGCTCGGTCACGCTGGCACAAAAAAGTAAGAAAGTTAGGCGAGGACGGGGCGATGAACGCATGAGACGGAAAGTCTGTAACGCCGTATGGAATCATTGCATTCGACGCCGCGCTGCCCCATGAGATACCTTCCACAGGTAATTTAGCCTGAGAACCTATCCCAGGAGATCAGGTACGACAAACACTCGCGGCGCGGACACCTTGGGGGATCTGCAAACGCACCGTGGGCTGAGAAAGTTACGGACTGTACGTATAAGAAGTCAACGTGTACATGACCAAAGCGATGACACGCCTTGCATGCCTAGTCGGGTGCCATCCGGTCGGGTGAAGGCATACTTAGACAAAACCTTGAAACTCGTCAGTACCACCGGCGCCTGCGGGATACGTCAGCCCCCGGACTACGTGCGGTATCTGTGGACAGCGCTCAGGGCATAATTTCATTGTGTAGTAGGTATTCATACCATAGAAATCCAAAGAACCATGGACGACCACCAGCTCGTCGACGGTAAAGCCTGGAAAACGAGCCCCGAGTATCTGCTTCGGGTATGCCGTACCGTGGTAAATCGGGTGCGTCCTGGTGGCTGTAACTCGGGAGGAGGAATGTCGAGAAGGAGGCGATGTCGCCCTCACCCTCTCCTGTTCCGTGCGAATGGTGAGTGGAATGCAGTGATTGTGCAACGGGTGAGCCAGCAAAGCAGTTCGCCAACAAAGACGGTCTTGTCCCAGCGATCCTCGCCGAGCGGCGAGGAAGATTTCGTCTGCCAGCGACACGAATGGCGCCGGATCGGTTGATGAGTCCCCCAAACTATGTAACTTCCAATAAAGGCGTGCGTTTCAGCCTCTCGTGCGCGGGACGGAAGCGAAGGTGTTAGGTCGGTTGAGTAGTCGATGGTAAAGGGGAGGAGAGGGGCGGCGAGAATGGTGTTGGGGGACGGGAGAAATTTGGGGGGAGGGTCGCGAGGAAAGAAGGCACTGACATCGCGGGACACCACTGGCACAACGGTCACACTTATCCCTTATTCCATCACACGCGCGCTCAGCACCGCTCCTCGCGACATACAGTACATCGACAACGACAGACTGGACTGCGCCGTCTGGTCCCGCTTACTACCAAAGTCGGAGCTCTAGGAGAACGAGGCTTAGGCTGGAACACGGAGTGACAAACGGGCCGTGGTGAGGTTGGTAAGGGACGGTACCCTAAGTTGAACGAGCTTTCTCAACAGGTGCTAGCTAGCCAGCACACACCTGCAATCACTCATTCAAGTTCATGGTGTACAAACTCGAACACCTCACGGCTGATCTTCTTGTCCTCATGCTCAGCGAAGTACATGACGCTCGCGCGATTAGACCAGGCCTTCAAATTGAAACGCACGTCTTTGGGCAACAGCATCATCGTGAGGCTAGCGGTCGATCGTTTAGTCTCGATGGCGTGTTGTGACAGATATTTCCACACCATTCGGTCAATATATTCCACAACGACTTCTCAAGACGACGACAACAATTTCTTACTCAAAACATAACGATATTCAAGGCGATGCTGACAATATATCGCATTCTCTAGAAGGAATGCAGATTCTACTCGGCTTCCTCCAAGACTTTCTCCTTGAGAATCTCAGCGGAACTGCGAGGACTTTCATCAAAAAATGTGTGGTCAATGATAACACAAGCATACGTACGTGGTGTTCTCAGCATCTTCAAAAGCATGCTCATCGAGAATATCAATGGCACTGGCGGGCCAGGCGATGAAGGGGGCCCAAGGCAGCTATGATCGCTGTGATCGGAAAAGTCGGCAATCAATGATAACAAGGGCGTACGTTGGAGATGGTTTGCATTGGGTATGGATAGAGCGGATATTTAACTGGCTGTTGCATTTGTGCCAACATCGAGCCTCATTTTATACTCGTCCATGGAGCAAATAGGACACTACATATGACATATTCGCCGCGGGTAAAACGGCCGAGTCCAATCGGGCGTCGATTCATTTCCGTCTAGTTCTCTTATGTCAATGAAGGTTCGTTCCTCTAGAAGGATTCAATGAATGTGTACGGAATAAATCATTCGCATGAAGCTAAACACCTTCTCATTTCGGGTGCACGTAGCTCGTTGTTCCCGCCGCGGTTAACGTAGTGAGTTCTGTATTGGCGCGTTTTGGCAGAGAACTTTGTATTTGGTTTCTGTGGCGAATCCGACCTTCCCGCTCATCGACCATGTTGTCGACAACGACATGGCACAACGACGACGCAGCCACCGGTCCCCACCATTACACCCACGTCCGTCCTGGACGACGAAACACCACTACCTGCACTACCACGTCGTCAACGGCGTTGCGCAACCACCCTGGCTTCACCACCACCGCTACAGCGACAGCAACGATGGTGACGGCTATGGCGCAGTTTCGTTTCCTCTCTTCTACAGAGTTGTGCACGCCGCTAATGGATTGCTGACACTAACCTGTGTACCTAGAATCATGTATGTCTCAACTGCATGCTCTTACCACCCAAGGACGCTGAGAACGACACGACCTAGGTAGCCGCAGTCCGCTATGACGATGTCATCGCCCCCCAGAACGCACCCTACCACTACCACCACCACGCCGTACGATGGCGACGATGATGGCGCAGCCACTTCAGCGTTACACTGTCAGTCCGTCACCATCGTCTAGGACCCCGGTTTGTACTCTTTGGCGCCACACGATCAGCCTGTGCTTAGCGCGACTTCGTACAGAGATGGTCAACTGCAACTCGACGAGGCAATCTCGTCGTCATCAAACATCTCCGCATGCCGACGAATGTACCGCAAAACATGGAATAGGACGGAATCGTGCTTGTCAACGCATTAATGGGATAGTGAACATCGCCTACAAAAATAATGTTGTCACTTTTGTTTGCTTACTGTCATTAGTGCGATCAAATAAGGTAAACTCCAAGCCAACAAGATGGATTACACTCTGCATGCTCTCGAAAGTACTGACACTTGTTCATAATTTGTGTGATAGTTTTGTGCTTCATCTTCCTTGATATAATCCCACCCTTTTCGCTGTAGAATGATTTATGCTGTTGTGTATTCGCCTGATAGTAAAATTGTATTCAGGCATGGCCCAGGTGGAATCCGTAGCGGGAATTTGCCACGGATGTGGCTCTTGACTGTTTATTGAATGACAGCAAGAGCAAAAGTCGAGTTAAACTGTTTTGCTAGGCTCAGTTCTCCGTTCATGGTATCGAGAAAGTATGTGACAGTACTCTATGCAAATCGCACATTGACTTAGTAGAAAGCCATGCGATGGATGTGTAGTGCGAGAGCACCATTGAAAATCTGCGATAAGTAAAAATGACTATCATGGAAAAGAAAACCGAGTGGAAATGAAATGAAGAACCGATCTGAAATGAGCTTGATCTTATCGTCAGACCCAATTTCAGGTGTGCTTGACCCAACTGAGACAGACGGTCTGCGCGGAGTGCGGGCCATTTCACTGAGTTCATGTTCAAGCTGGAAGTCTGATTTCATTATTAATGATGTTGACAGCGACGATATGAAGCTGGCCCCGTCCAGGAAGCGATGAGCGGCGTCCCCTCTGCATGAATTGATCCGAATAGCGCTAGATGCAACGTTAGATGGCGCTCATAAGGGAACGGGGAACACATATAACCCATGACAGGAGAACCCCGTTGCTCGATTGAGTCTCGTACGTTTGAACTAGAAGCTTGCTTTCAAATTATCAGCAGCGATTCGCTGCACATGCCAAGCTAGCGCTGTCTACAAACCGATTACACTTCAGTTTATATTCGCTTTCAATGACTGTAAAGTCTGTTAGGTTCCTAGCGTCGTAGTAGCCAGTCCATTTTCGCAAAACACGTATTATGTACCACCGCAGTGCAACGCGCGTCCCAAAATGCGTCTTCTCACTACTGCCGCATCAGCTCATAAATTAACCATGCACCACAGGAATTTAATTGACGTGCGCGCGTCACATTGCCTACTATGATCCAGCTCTACATCGGGGTTTGAGAGCACAAGGCATGTAAACACTTGCACAAAGGATGAGAATTTTGTCCCCTATTGGGCTAGTACGAATTACTGACCTCGAAATGGCCCTCAGATATGGGCCTGGGAGAGCCTTTGAGAAATACGGAGCTCATGCGAGAGTGATACTGGCAGCATTATTGCCGACAATACACATTGGACCGTCGATACGCCTGACGCCCGTACCTACCGTGGAATTTGCTTTGAAGAAGCATCTTCTAGGGTCTTTCCATGACATGGTGGAACTCCGATCGAAGCATTATTGAGTAGTCTAGATTCTTGAACGCAAGAAGAGTGATCGTCGATATTATGTAATCACTTCAAGTTCCAACTGACATTTCTCCTTGCGGGAAGGTCTTTTTGAAGCGCACTGCTTATGCTTCTAGCAAATAATCAGGCGAGTCTCTCGGGGCGTACACATTATACCTGTTTGCCCAGTGCCTTTCAGATTGTCCGTCAGAGACACACTAGTCTTGAACTTTTCCATTCGAAGTTTGGTGGTACCACGACGCGTCCCAACAATCGTTTTGTTTTACACACCCGCCACGTGTAAGCAAGCACCTTAATCACCGTGACAATTACCAGACGCTTACCCCACAGCCTGTGGCCCTTAGAACTAATAGGATTAACTTATCCTTTTCGGATCTCGAGATGGTTGATGGCCGCGTCAAGGAATGTCCGACAGTTGGCAGACAGTAGGTAATCTCTACTCCCACACACTGAGAATTGCCATTGTCATTGATGAGATGGCACATTTCTCAGCCTTTTCGGATCCCAATTTGGCTGATGGCCGCTCCAAAGAATGTTCGTTCACGGATGTGGCGGTTTTCCGCGGACAAGCGGGCTTTACCACCCCCATCGAGATTCACGACGAGCCGATCTCAGCTGGGACATTCCGTACAAAACACACGGCTCAAGGCTGCACAGAGACCCATCCCCAACTCCACAACAAATTCACAGCGTACCTCACTATAGAGCAATGAGTGATCTCAAGCCTGGAAAATATATCATAGTGTCCGCTGCCCATTCGGCGCTCCCTCCCTTCCCAGTTGGTGCTAATTGTGCAGGTGGGCCCGTCGACCCTGTCATTGCTGGTGGCAAGAACATGGTTGTATGTCCACCATTTTTGTTCATGGATATTCCCTTTTGCTCTCATCCCTGTCAAGCATGAATCTGTCAACTCTCCTGCGGTACAACCATCGCCGAGTCATCGGTTCGATCTTCGATTGTTGAATTTTCTTTGACTCGGACGGCGCATTCGATGCAAGTTTCTGGTCCTCGATTCCTTGCTCGTGAATGGTCGTTCCATGTGCCATTGCGTCTCTCCAGCCAAGGTGAGCGGCACCGTGTTGTTTTTCTGCGTCGCGAGATTGGATCGCTGTGGAAGCAGCAGAGTCGTCCGTCTTGAAGTTCGAGGGCGTCACTATCCGCCTGTGCGTTGGCCCGTCATTCGATGACGTAGAGTTCGGGCACCCAGATGTTTCGATAGTAATGAAGCGAAAACAACACAATATCAGTCACGCGAATACCTTCAGGACCGGCAGTTAACGCCCATTTTTCTGCACCCGCAGCGATGGGGTATCTCTGAAAACGTTCTCGTCATAAACGACGCGCGAAGGATGTGGGCAAATACTCACTGAGATACTCTGATGGAACTTGAGCATCAAGCGACATATCTCCCAGGCGAGATGCTGACGTGTCATACAACTTCCACCAGGTCGCACATCAATTCTTGAGTGCACTGAATCATACCCCGGCCACTGTGTGTCGTTTTCAGGAGAAGGAACAGAGTAGTGAAATCACCATTCATACCTCAAGACTAACTCGGATGGACCTAAAACCGAGTTCCTCGAACACAAAGTCATTCGGCGCGTCTATTGTTACCTTTTCCTTTAATATATCTCTCATCCGGATACCAGGGAATCCGTTGGCGCTGAATAATATTGCCGGCACACTTTCAGATGGCGGACTCAGGAGCAGTGGGCGAGGGACGCGTTCAATGACGCGCTGGTCTTGCAATGCGTAAAATTGCGGCATCGGGGTCCGCGTGCCCCCGGGATGAGCGGGAGGGTTGACAATCCGAACATAATACTGTCGGAAGGAGCAGGTCATGATGGGAAGACTGGGTGACACAATGCAACGCACTTGTTCGGATCCTGCGCCTGTCTCGTGGAGCATGATGTTGCTGGGGTTAATGTAATTCATCTCTAGAGACGATAAAGTGGGCAATGACGATACGAGAGAGTGGGTGGAGATCTAGAGATCTGGTTTGTGCGAGAGATGTGATGTTCTGCGAAGTCACGGTGGAGAACAGTGGGTGTTCATCCGCACATTTATAGCACACGACAGTCCTGTGGATGTAAAACATCATCGTTGTCAAAGCGTCAAAGCGTCGGTGTGTAGCAGGCAAAGCGGGGAAAGTAGATGGGTGGACTGTAGCACAAAAGTGGAGAACAATAGGTGTGGAACTCATCTGCGACATAGCATAGGTCAATGATGAACTTGTGCCGTCGGCGGCTGCTGACCCGCTGGAATCACGAGTTCAAGACAGTAATGTCGTCAGAGATCCCAGAACGCCATATTCTTGTTTTGACCCCTGCAGGTGAAGTAGTACTTGACCGATAAATAATTGAAGACCAATTCAGAGGTGTGGCGTGGTGCAATCAAAGCGGTCATTCGGTTAAAATGCCTACCAACAGCTCATTATTCGGAATTCCTGTGCCACTCTGGAAAAGATGAAACGGTTAAGCCTCGGACCTAGATTTGACTAGTGCGTGCTTTGTTGTGTAGGTTCGTTACGGTGAAGGTAGTAAATTAATGATTTACGCTTTGAGGTTGCTCGGGCCAGTATGACTCCTTGCCTTCCGATTTTTTCCTACTCGGGTCACCGTCGGGTGCACAGGTTTCTTGCCTGCATCAGTACTAGTATTGCCTCACGATTTTTACCAGGTACCTAGCGTAATCGATGTAGAAAAAGAAAAAGCTTCACAATCGGCGCACAGTATGCATACACATATGGTGGACAGGCAGTTCCGGGTTCAAACGTTCAGCGTTCAAAAGACCTTCAGAACTTCCTTCCTTGTTACTTTCCAAACAAGAGTCAATACGAGGTTCCTTCCCAAATATGGAACGCAACACCTCACGTGGAAGCTTCTGGATACATACCGAACATCCGACACTTTGCTCGACGATGCTTCGAGATGCGTCACATTTCCGTTCGAATATACTGCAGAGGGTCTTCCCTATAAGAACCCTTCTTTGATAGAACCAAACACAATTTCTAGCTCTCTCGACTCGATCACATCCCAACTCCAGCGATGTCTTCCTTTATTCGCTTCCGCCACTATCCCATTACCAATGTTGACCGTCTCCTCGCCGACGTGTTCAACGCTCGATCTTGGCCCTCCCCGTCCCTCAGAGTGGAAGCCACCACCGCTTCACGGGACCCAGGGTCGTTCCATCCGAGGTAGGAATATATATATATCCACACCCCACCACCAAACAATCCATTCCTTCTCGCAGGATGGACGTCGAAGAGTCGACAGACGCCAATACCGTGACCACCACATTCGAGCTCCCCGGTCTCAAGCCCGAAGACGTCGTTATCGCCCTCCAAGAGACCCGTCTGACGGTGTCGGGCGAGTCTTCAGTCGCCGATTCCCTCGTGTCGTGAGCGTCGCTATGGCAAGTTTTCTCGGGCGTTGCAGGTGCCCGTTGGAATCAAGGTAAGCCCGACTGTAAATGGCGCGGTGGTGAATGTCGATGGCTGACGCGAACGGTAGCCGGAAGACGTCAAGGCCAAATTAGAGAATGGGCTTCTGACCGTGACATTTCCAAAGACAACCCTAGAGCAACAACCCCAACGGATTCCTATTCAATAGATAAAGTTTGTTCGAATAGAATAATTCATCCAGATATTTTTATAGTGACCTGCGTATATAATATGAGAGCATTGCTATGAAGGCCGTCAATTCTTGGATGCACACGAGGTGAAAAGTACGACGTGATGACGTACTGTAGTCTCTCAGTGAATTACAACATGACATTCAGCGCTTCATTCTGTCGCTCATTCTCTGGCTGAACGTGATCCGAAGAGAAGGGACAACAAATATGATATGTAATATATGAACAAGAGTACGTGTGCACATGTGTAAAAGAGCTAGATAGGTAGCCAGACATGGAGCCCAAGAGACAGCAGTCGCGCTGTGTGTGGTACGGCGGGAGCGTCGTGCTACACGACACTAATTTGGATGCCAGAGTGCGTGCGCATACCCCCACGCCGATCGTCGTCCTCACTGCACCGCGAGATGGGAATTCGGGACGTGTGCGCGAGCACGTCATAGTGCCACTAGTACTGTCCCTGGTAACATCATTTGGTGTTCATTAGTGCGGTCATCTCGTTGTGGGGCAAAAAAAAGGCGGAGTGGCAACTCAACTTCGTGCCGAGGTTACATCGCCATGATGACGAGCGATCCGGTAAGGTGACAATGGCAGCATCATTATGAAGGAGACGTTTCTGGCCGCGTAGAGACGGAAAATACAACTAGCGCGACAAAGCGAAAGGTTAGACATGCAGATGAGTTCTATGGTGCAATGCCATGATGAACGACCACGCCAAACCTGACATCAAAGTCGTCGTAGTCAAGAGTCACAAGTATGGCGTCGTGGACCAAACTGGTCGTGCTGTGTGTAGTACGGCGGGAGCGTTGCGTTACCACTAATTTGAACCCCAGAGTGCGTGCGCATGCCACGTTGATCGTCGTCCTCATTGCACCGTGAGATGGGAAATCGGGTTGAGGGAGATGCCAGTGCGTGTGCGCGAGCACGTCATAGTGCTCTAGTACTGTTCCTGGCAGCACCATTTGGTATTCAGTGCGGTAATCTCATTGCGGGATGGAAAAGGCGAAGTGGCAACCCAACTTAGTCAGAGCGGAAGGTGCGAGGTTGCGTCGTCACGATGACGAGCGATCCGTTGCTGCGGCGACAATGGCAGTGTCATTATGAAGGGGACGTTTCTGGTTGTGCATAGACGGATAAGCCACCAGTGCGACGAGGCGAAAGGCTAGTCACGCAGATGATACAATGCCATGATGAACAACCACGCCAAACCTGTCATCAAAGAGCAACGTGGCGGTTGATGTGGCTTATTACATAAGCAGCTACATCTCTTTGTCCTCCGGGAACAGGTGTTTACACTGAAAATCCAATCTGACTGAGGTTGCAAGCATTCGATAGATTAATGTAGAACTTATCTGATGAGCTTGAGGTGAGGAGAAAGGGTAGAACGCGGAGGCGTGTCATGGTCAAGCGAGCTAAGTCAGAGTCTGAAAATGAGACGCGACTTCTTCACACTCGTATCTTCGACACCGCCACAAGACAACGCATTACCTTAGTCGCAAGCGCTCGATGCGCACAGCTCACCTGCCATGCCCTTGCCCGTGCCCCTTTCCACCACTACCTTCTATCACTCGATGAGATGCGGTGCATGGCGCGTGCCATGTCACCACCACCTGCTACTCGACACGATATGACGCACGCAAACGTTGGCGTCAACCCGATGTGCCAACGTGCAAAACATACACGACAACAATGAATTAATGACGGTGCAACGTCGATGACATCTCCAGGCCCGTGCATGTCGCTACTCGACGCGGAGCGCAATGTCTGGGCCAACGCGACGCGTCGACGTGCAAAACGCGCGCAACGACAATGACGGTGCAATATCGATAGCACCGCCGTGCCCGTGCCCGTCTCACTACCACCTCCTCCCTCTTCCGCCACTCAACGCGTGACCGTCGACGACGAAGACGAACATCGGCTCAACCGTCGCCAGCACCACCTCAATGGTCCCCTCACGAAGGTGCGTTTCATCTTCACACCCATGGTCCCTCTTCCCATGTCGCAGTTCACGGTCATCACCAACGCGCTTGTCCTCATTTCTTGATAGGCAGGCATAGCATCACCGCTCCTTGCGCTCTGGGATCTCGCCCCGTTACCTCCACCATACGGCCTGAAGGGCCATTTGACGCGATGACAATGATGACGATAAAATACAATTCCAACAGCAACGGTGCCACGCACATCCAACACCCATCGACACGGCTGCACGGTGCGGGTTTGTTGCGGGTATAACAACATGGTCTATACCTATACCCGGGCCATTCCCTACGTCATGCAGGAGTTGGTGATCACGAGGGCGACGATAACGTACAAGACCTCTGTACGCCAATTCTATAGCTTAGAAAGAAAGAAAGAAAGAAAAACTACAACAAAAAAATCTGTGATTTGACATAAACATCGTCGTGGATGCCATCAAGGCATGTCGTCGTTTCCGTGTTCGTCGCAGTCGTCTATCGTTCATACACTCAAGCGACTCTCTTTGAACGAAACCTGGCCCTTCTCGTCGTCATTCACCACGGCATCGTCCTCTCCGACACCTTCTTCGAACGCGGTCTTGTGCTCTTCAAAGTGAGAGGCGTGTTTTCTGCAAGGAGGTGACACGATCAGCCGGGCGAACGGTAAGAGAACCAACGCCAAACATACTCGGGTCCGACAAGAGTGATGATGATCACGAATGCAGCAACACCGCCGATAAAGATGCCTTGTACCTCTGCATACCCGGGCACGGCGGTCCATACCCCTTTTTCCAAGATATACTTTTGGAAACTCTTTCCGCCAGCTATGAGCAGAGTGTCATTAGACCAACAGCGAGCAACATCAGGCATGGGTAACGCACTCGCTTCGATTTGGGCAGAAGCGGCAGAGATCATCTGTGGGTCCGTGGCACGCGAATCGTGACGTCAGTGATATGTTTCATTTTTGTGAGTGTTTTGCTAGCACGTACATTACCAAGCTGATACGCTACACCAGGGAATGTCGCCCTAAATGCGGGTGGTGACATTTCCGCCAATTGGATAGGAATCTGGTCCACGATGTGAGCGTGAACATGATTGCAGGACAAACACAACGCGTACAACACCCCATGCACCCTGCACTCCAAATTGCACGCAGAAAGCACCAGCAGTAAGCGCCGCAAAGGAGCTCGGAAGAATCCAGAGTGGAACGAATGCTGTTGGTCCAGGTCGTGACTTAGCAGCAATATGGGTGTATGTTTGTTTGACCTGTGCTTACCACCGACGAGCAACACGAAGACACTTTGGATAATCAGTTAGCGACGGACAGTCATTCGGATAGTATGCATGCAACTTACATTATGGTCAGACGGCGCCCCAGGTATTGACTCGTGCTTCCAGCAATAGCGCCGCCGCTTTGAATTTGCGGAAAACGTGCAATCAGTGATGCACCCACACCTAATCTTGAAATACTCACGCAATTGCCCCCTGCGAGTCAAAATGAAGCCCATCACCACGCGGAATAATGCCCGAAGAGAAGACGACATACACAATTTCCGACGATGGTAGCAATGGTCGCATCATGTGCACTGAAACCCTTTGATTTTTCCAAATACGTCGGATACAAATCCTAAGAGAGGCACGACAGTTCGTTCAGATCCACCAATGCCACATGGTCCATCAATTTCTCACCTGTGATCCGTGGGACATAAAGTTGAAACCTACGATTACCCCCGGATAAGACAAGGTCGACACACAGATCAGGCTTGCAAAACAAACGCACCGGCCATAAGGAGGACGGCGTAGATGCACAGCATCCAATGATGTTTGAGCATTTGCTTCAACTCCTTCATGAAGATATCCGTCTTCTTCGAACTGTCCGTGTGCTTTTCCTCTTCAATGGCCTGTGCACGCACGAACACCGAAGATTCCGGAAGGAGAGCACGCAAGATGGCGGAGGTGAAGAGCATCGAGGAACCAGTCCAAAACATAGCACGCCACTTGTATGGGTTGTGAGGGACGACCACGAGGTTGACGACAGCAGCAAAGAGATAACCGCAGGCATAACCTTGTTGGACGATGCCACTTCCGAGGCCACGAAGCTCAACTGGAAGGTTTTCGAGTGCGGTAGAAGCTGCAAGGCCCCAAATGCCCCCCATTGCAATACCAAAGCACGAGCGGATAGCCAAAAATTGATGGAAAGTTTGTACGAAGCTGGTCCCTAGCGAGAAGGTGCAACACAACAGCAAGTTGAAAGTAAGAGGCCATCTGCGTCCATAACGGTCCGACAGGACACCGAAGAATATCTGAAACAATGTCACTGACAAGAATTGTGAAGCTTGACTCGGAACGCACTGCGCCAATAGATCGGAACAGGAGCGTAAGCGTGATGGCAGTCGTCTGTGTAGAATAGTAGAGTGCAAGGTCGCCTAGGTTGCCCAAGTGAACGTACTATGTCTGCGGTTGGTCTATTAAACTTTTCAGCGAGCATCGGTAGACTGAGCGCCACGCTGAAGAAATCGAATGCATCACAAGTCCACGCGAGCCAACTAACACCAAACGTTGGTCAGCTCCGACGGATCAAGACAACAGAGTCCCCACCCCGTGAAGAACTGAGCACACTGAAGGGGTGTAAGCTTCTTGAGCCCAGAGACGATACCAGATGCTGAGGTACCCTCCTCCCTCTTGGGGATGAAACTCTTCAGGATGCGCGACATGATGCTTGAGAGGCGATCGAGGACAATACCAGGCAGCTTTTATCAGAATTCCTACAACCTGTGAGTTCCGAATGCGACTCGTGCTGGTACCCCGGAACCAAACGACTAGGAAATTTGCGTTGATCGGCGCAGACACCAAAGAGAGCTGTGTTGCGGATATATTGATGAGGGATTCTACCCCCACAACCCCATATATGTAGTCCTGCAGGCAGAGCGTGAACACTCGGCACGCCGTGCGGGATGGTATTTGCTTTGGGATATAGGTAGAAAGTATGCAACCGCTCAACTGGTGCGAAGTTACCCGTGTTCTTCCTGGTGCCACGTGTGTCCTGAAGGTGGTATACTTAGTGGGGTATGGATGACAACCATCTGACGCTGACGAAACACTTGAGAGATGGCAGGACATGACCGTTTCAGAAGTTACTTACCAATCAAGGACAGTACCAACCCCCGGGGCCCTCTGCACGTTCGTTTCGTCGGCGTCCATTTCTTCAAAGGACAGAAGAGCAACTGAACTGGCGCCATTTTGACAAACTATGACAGCGTTGCTTATGTAAGGTGTAGCAAGTACTACAAACGGGTAAGTAATGGCACTCTAAATGACATCCGTCACTAGTCAGACTCTTCCGAAAGAAGGAAGCACCGGTCTTCTGTCTTGTGCTGTCAAACGCCAGGCTTTGGGGAATTGACATCCCGACACAGATGATGGGGTACAAGTCAGCTCTCCACAAAATCACACACCAAGCGCCTCATCCTGACTCGGTGGTGTCGTATTGATGGAACGGAGATAGGAAGAACGCACCTCTGGCCAGACCGATGCTCGAAATGACGCCAAACGGACCCAGAACTTTTTCCGACCCAGAGAATCAGGATCACCCGAAAACCGCCTACAACCGGGGGTAACTCTTTGGAGCACAGACGGCCGCAAACGACAACAAACCGCCCATAAGCCAAGAGATAGGTACCACAGGATGGTGATATCATTTAGAGTGTGCGACTCTGCCGGGTGCATAACGACACGCCGCCGAGAAAACCCGATCATTGTACGGCTGTTGACGTTATAATATGCAATTTGGGGTGACAGGGAATGTTAGTTTCCATGGGAAAAACCTGAGCCTGTTCCCGTCTATATCCTGCGAGCGATGAGTGCCGTGGAAGTGGACGAGAATAAGTCCCGGGAGACGTCGCTCTGGGGAAGATGAAAGCTATACGGGACCTTCCACTTACCCTTGACGTTCCCCGCGTATGTCGCACATCCCTCGATTACGGCTGACCGTCAATGAATGAATTCGTAAAGCCGAAGCACTTTGCACTTTGTGTTTCAGCGGATAGATAACGATGGCGCGGGATAGTTGGTGCGGGATAAACCAGGCCCCGCCCAGAACCCTTCTTGTCAAATTGACGGAAAGTGGTGTACTACCAATCGATCGTACCTGTGTCCTGTGCTCTCTGTACGTCACGGATGATGTTTCAACATCGACACGGAGGCAGGACACGTTTTAATGGGTTTGATCAGTCTGCCACGCGAAACCAGTCGCAACCGGTTCTAGGGTTGCACATCGAACATCGGAGCGTACCGGGACTGAGCACAGATCCCGAACGCCGCACCGTGATCTGTATGCACCACGTTTCTGAGCGTTTGATCTTACCTGAACGATCAAGTGACTACTGATCTATCGACGCGTTCTCTACCCGCAATATCAAGCAAATGAACGCACAGTCAACGAATTTTTAGGACGAGTATCCAAGGTTGCTCACCAAGTTTCACGTTGACAATGCACTGCGGACCTCCGTCCGAATCATGGAGACTTAGGGGGGGGGGGGCAATTGTACCATCGAAACGGTGCCGGTTACGCCCATTCATCTGAAGTTCATGCCGGCCAATCCGATGGACCCAACCCCCATGGCGGACCTACAATTACATCTCGAACTGGCAATCATCAGCGTTGGCCACTCGGTAAGAAAGATGAAATACAATGCCGCACCGTTCTCGTCGCGAAAAGAGAGCGGAAGGAATGATCGGTGAGGATAAATAACACTTTGGCGGGAAACCTTCAAGGGAAGCCTCCTTGGACCCAGGTTTCCATACGCAACACAGAGACCCACCAATTCCGATGTCCGAGCGATCCATCCACGAGGCGCGCCCACAGTTTCAACAACAAGAAATATCAATATCATGACGAGGTAGCGTAAATAGCATAAAAGAAAGTGCTGGTACAATACAGTCGCGAGGTTCGTCGTCAAACATGTCGTTGCATCATACATCGACGCTCACAGTGATGGTTATGGTTCCAGGCTGCCCTTTTCGTCCTCGTGGCCATCCGTCGATTCGCCTTCCATGACAGCATCATCGCTTCCACCACCCTTTTCAAACGCAGTTTTGTGCTTCTCAAAGTGGGACGAATGATGTCTGTAAACATGAGAAGAACACCACATTGTGGTCAGCGTGGGAACCCAGAAGAAAAGCAAAGAACACACTCGGGCCCAAAGATCGTCACCAACAAGACATATGCAGCAACGGTGCCGATGAAAATCCCTTGCACGGTCGCATAATCAGCAACGGTCTTGACCTTGCCGTTGACGTGAACCGTTGTCAGCAGATTGGCTCCCCCGGCTACACCAGACCGTGGATGCATCGGTATTCGGGTCCAGTGCATGGAAGCAACACTTACTGGCTTCAATTTGAGCAGATGCGGAAGATACCATCTAGAGGATGAAACGTGTTCGACTCTACGAACTTTCAATGCCAAGATGGTGACTCACGTTACCAAGCTGATAAGCTACACCAGGGAATGTTGCCCTAAATGCAGGAGGCGACAACTCTGCGAGCTGGATTGGAATCTAAATATGGTATATCTGGATAAATACATTTGGAGCCGAGAGAACAAGGTAAGACGTACAACACCCCATGCACCTTGGACACCGAATTGCACAAAGAAGGCACCTGCCGAGAGAGGACCAAAGGTGCTGGGTAGAATCCATAGTGGTATGAAGGCTTAACGTGACACGTCAGTCAGTGATCAACTTCTGATCAGACCAGAAGAAAGATATGACTAACCGCCAACCAACAGCACCATGATACTGAATGGGGTTATCAGTCAAAGAGAAGCCAATGACGACACTATAGCGCACTGACACAATTGTGAGCCGACGACCAATGTATTGACTGCCGTAGCCGGCGATGGTACCTCCTCTGTACCGGACCGAAAAAAAGAGAGTGCATGAGCGTGGGATCATGTTAATCGCCACATCAGAACTCACGCTATAGCTCCCTATCGATCCAATCAGCACGTGGATGTGGAATGGAAGACGGAACAATTATACATACACAGTTCCCGATAATGGTAGCGACCGTAGCATCATGTGAGCTGAAGCCTTTGGTCGTCTCCAAATAGGTGGGATATAGATCCTATGATGGAGCCAATTGCGAACCACGTGAGCACACCCACTCAAAATCCGCAAGCTACGAGACGCTCATACCTGAGAACCATGAGACAAAAAGTTGAAGCCTGTAACGTGAAGAACGTTTGAGACGAGTAATTTTCTTTTTTCACACAGGGTATATTTTTAGATCGCCGTTCGGATGCTTACCGGTCATGAGCAAGACGGCGTAGACGCAGAGTTTCCAATGACTCTTGAGCATTTCTCCGGTTTCGTGGATGAAAATCTTGGTCTTCTCGCGCGTAGTCGTCCCTTTCTCTCTTTCGAGCGCCTTGGCACGCAAGAAGACTTCGGACTCGGGCAAGCATGCACGGAGAATGGCCCCGAACAAGGTGATACCAGCACCGAACCAGAATAGCGTCCGCCAAGCGTAGCGAGAATTTGGCACAACGGTGAGGTTGATAACTGATGCGACAAGATAACCGACTGCATAGCCTTGTTGGAGGACACCACTGGCAAGACCTCGGAGTTGAACGGGAAGGTTTTCTAGCGCTGACGACGAGGCAACCCCCCAAACACCACCCATCGCGATACCAAAGAGGGAACGGACGCCGAGGAATTGAGCATAGGTGTTAACGAAACCACTCGAGAGGGAGAAGATGCAACAGAAGAGAAGATTCAAGACTAGAGGCCATCTCCGACCGAAACGGTCAGATAAGATACCGAATATGACCTAGAGCGTCGTTTGAAAGCGCTGCGCGTCAGAAAGATGACAACTCACAGCGCCAAGTGATCGGAAGAGCAAAGTGAGCGTGATGGCAGTCGTCTACGCAAGTCAACATCAGCCGCATGGAACGGAACCAAACAGGATATGTCCAGAATGAAATCTCACAATATCCTGCTTCCTCACTCCGAATTGGATTGCGAGCAATGGAAGTGTCAAAGACACTGTAAAGAAATCGAGAGCGTCGCAAGTCCATGCGAGCCACCTAATCGAGCCTGTCCGTGAACATAGCCTACGCTACAACCCAAATGTTACTCACCCAACCCAGAAGTGAGCATGCTGAACGGGTTTGAGCGACAAAAAGGCTTTGAAGACGCCGGTGTCGCCAGAGTCCCTCTCCCTCCTGGGAATGAGATTGGAAATGAACCGAGGGGGCATCTTAGCCTAGGGAGCTAGAAGGAAGATTTAAAGCTTGGGAGCTTGAGGCTCCGGGGAAGGGTCGACAAAGTTTTGGCCCTGGGACTCGATAGCGGACGTGCTATATATGCCCGCTTGGAGGACAGGCACACCATCCTGGGACCCTAATGAAGATAATTCAAGCTCCAGAAATCCCACTGACCCATCGAGATTCGCGAACCCGCCTCCAGGGGCAACGCCAATGTTACGACATCGCATTAAAAAAAAAGGAACCAGCTGACCAAGTGGCTGAGTACTGCTCCCGTCTGTTTTGGTGCCTTCGTGCCATCCCCTACTGATGATTGCCGCGGCCGATCGCCATAACACCTAGCGTTCAGTACGCCGCCCATTTTTTGCGAGGGGCATATGTCCAAGCATTTTTCATGTATGGAGTGAGCGCATGCTCGCACCTGCCGCGAGAGGCTAAATGTGATTCATAGCGGGTTCAAAGTGGGCGAAAAGTCAAACCGTTCTGGCTCTTCCCGTAAACAACATCACTGATCATGAATCCATCTTTGACGAGGCGATAAATCATGTATCGCCGTATCGATAAAAAAAGGTTCAGGCCCAAATCACATCGTTCATCCTGCGAAATTTGACAAGTCCTTCCCTTCGAATATGAACGTGGCACAGGCGAGTCGCGACGTCCAACCTGAAACACACGGCACCAGCGAGGGGTTCTGCAGTGCGTCAGTCACAGGGTGTTATTATGTACATCGTAAGCTTTATAGAGAAACACAGGCCAAGAGTGCAACTAATGTCACCCACTTGCCGGCCCGTGTCCTTGTTCTAGAATCTGGACAGGTCGTGTGGCGCAAGGCACCAGCTTCATCAAACAGTCGTTTGAACAGCTAGCCTGACATCTCGTTTGACACCGTACTGCGAGTCGAAACTTGACAAGTCCAACTTGAAACACATTTCAATGAGGCTGCAGGCACTTCTTCAGTAGTCGCATGGGTCTAATGTGCATATCACAGGCCGTATGGGTCGTTCGAACAACCCACCATTTGGCCCGTGATTCAGAATACAATAATATCGGCGATACCTCCAATTCCCCCGCCCTGCGTGTCTACCTTGCACATATGGCACACGCCTCGTTTCGTTTCGATCGACGCAAGAACCAGCGTCATATTATTCATGTTTTACCGTTTCGCCTTCTTACCCCTCCGCGTGGGTTTTCCCCCCCCTTCCTCCCCTCCGGTCTCCGCCTTCCGCTTCTGCCCCGAGACGGTCCCACTTTCAACGCTCACGACGGTGGCGCCTGCTTTCCCTTGTGCGAGCTTCGTCACGTGAGCTTCTGCAGCATTCCAATCTGCAGCCGTGTCGTTGATGGCGTATCTGTGCATGACCAACCCATTAGTCACCTCCTGCTTATCATCGAACGTGACATGACGCCACTTGACTGCCAACGCCCAACGGATCACCCTTCTCCTCTTCATTTACGCATGGGTTAGAGCGGCGATGGGTGGAGAAAGAGAGGGAGTAGAAAAAATGACGAAACCCTATGATTATAGGTGGATGCGCTTACTTGCTCAGATCAAGCGACTCAATCATCGCACGCTGCTTCTCGCGTAGCGCTTGCGTCACTTCATCGCCTGCTTCATCAAGCTCGTCTTCAACGGCCGCTTCGATAGGTTGCCATGGCTTCTTTGCGTCTCCGTTACTGCCACCGTCGTCTTCCACCTCGTGCACGCGTGATGACGCCACATGTCTGGGCGGCGGCGGTGCAACAGGGATATCCGCTCCAATGGCTGCCTTTTGAATATCGGTCAGCTTCGTGCTGATCTTGCGTATGAGCTTGTTGAACAATGCCAATGCTTGCGAGACAGGCAGCGAGAGTTCTTGCTGTCAATCGCCGTCGGCAATCAGCGTGTCGTCACGATTGCGATGCCTTGACAATCCGCGCTTACCTCCACTTCCTCGATCGATTTTCTCTGCAACCCAATGCCGACAAGTATCGATGCTTGTACAGGAGACAGATTCAGATCGTCTCCAAGCCGTTTATCAAAGTACAGCAAAGAGACGCAGGGTAGGAGGTCGAGGATGACATGGTAGTCGACCATATTATTGGCATATGAATCGAGACGTTTGAGATCAAATGGTGTCACCAGATATGAAAGTTCGGATGAAGTGATGGCTGACGGCAGGCATGAGAAATGATACCGGAGGAAGAGACCAAGGCCTACATCGGGAACCGTGTGAATCATTGCTCTCCCCGCCATGCTTGACCCCAAAATTGGCAGCTTCAAGGATGCTCAGCGCGGTCACACTCCCAAACTCTTTGAAATTAAAGGAGAGCAGAGACAGGAAGCGTCTTCTGAAGTCTGGCATTCCCACAGTCATTCGTACGTCCTCGCCTGTGAACGTACAACGTACCCTTTGCAAATTCGCCCAGCCACTCGAGCTCGCTTTCGGCCGAGCTGTTTAGTCCTCGGACCATCACGCACGTATGTTCGCCCGTGAGTTCTGACTGAGTTTGTCGGAGGTATAAAGGTACGAAGCCCGCACGCTTCCAGAATCTGTTTTCGTCGAGAACATTGTTAGTCAGCTCAAGGGTGACGCGAGTACGCTGTCCACCCCTTCCAGCGTCGTACTACAGTCAAAAGAAGAGCAACACACCTCAGCAGCTGAGGCGTCAACCCATACGAAACACCCAAGTAATCCAAACTTTCTGGTTTCCTCTCCGACAGCCGCTGGAGCAACGGCGGCATCGCATCCGCCGGGCGGACAGTAGGATGATCAGTTTGCAAGTCCGTATCCTGCTCGAAGAAAAGAGGAGGATGTAAACGGTTTCGTCAAGATACAATCAGACAAGGTTGGACATTTCCAGGAGTGAAAAGGCAGACGCACAGGATTGATCAAGGTGACGTCGGGGTAAGATGGGTCAGGGACGCTGTCCTCTGAAACGTTGAAAAAATCTCCGCTGTAGAACGAATTGAGGGCTTTAAGTGCCCTGGAACCGTACCCCATCTGTACAAGACGCGGAAAAGAAGATCAGCCCAATCGCAAAACGCAGGTGTCACCAATTCCAGGGATCCCGCTCATCTACGGCGGAGAGACTTGATTGGGCCCAAGGAAGATGACGAGACCGAGATGATGCTACTCACGTTTGCGTAGTCTGGGTGTGTCGCGATCCTGACGATGCGCGCACCACTCAACATGCCAAACTTGCTTTCCTGGAACTGCTGGGCGACGATCCAGGGGATCATATCGCCCCACGCTCTCAAGCCTCTGCTTAGGCCCTCCAAGATCGCAGCTTTATTGATGTTGCCTTCGAGTGCGACCTGAAGTACAACAAGCGGTTCCGGGAGATGGGATTCATCGTCTTTGAGAGGCGGAAGGAGAACGAAGAGGTGGTGTGCTGGTGCGTCCGACATGAGTTGGAGATCGTTGGGTTGGTTCTTGTAGTGCGAAGCGACATAAAGCGCCATCATCCGCTGAAGGAACATTTCCGAAGCGGGGTGGTAACTGAACAGAGTGTCCCTGGATACGTAGTACAGCTCACATGTGGACGGGTGAGGGCATCCCTGCGCAGAAGCGACAGTGGACTTGGAAGAGATGGTGGCATCCAGACATAAGACGCTATTCAGCCATTTTTCGATTCTGTCTCCAGCACCATAGCGGATTGGTGTTTCGAGTTTGATTTCGCGCAAGGTGCGCGTTTTAGGGGTGTTAGAGTGACCAGCAACCGGTCTTTTGGATGTGGACGTGGTTTCCATGGATGAATCTTTGGAGAGGGAGGGGCGGGTGCTTTCGCGTAGCTGTTGTATGAGTTTAAGAGAAAGGGAGCGACCGGTGCCCTCATAGCCGTTGATGGTTGATGCCATGAATACAAGGTATGGTCCAAGTAAGTTGCGTACAAGGGGAAGGGGAATAGCTGCAGCCTCGTCGATGATCACGAGTTCGGCTTGGCCCAATACATGAGCATCTTCAGGTTGGATGTACTATAAAATGCTAAGTCCGGGACAGCGCTGATCTGCGAACACAACCAACCTGGATAGTCTGACGATGCTGGCGGAAGACGTTGACTCTAACGATTGCCTTGTTGAAATCAGGGTTCGTGCTCTGCAATATGTCGTAATCGAGATGCTCTTCGTATCCCAAGGCGTCCAGGCCTTTGAAGACAAACTCGAACAGTGTCTTCAGGTTCTCCGGGCTCGGGCTCGTCACGAAAATATTTGAATACCCATGCACCAGCGCAGCAGCGATTGCAAGACCCAGTGCCGCAGACTTGCCGCGTCCACGGGCGGCTGTTAACGTCACTGTAGAATCCAACGTCTTCTCTGCGATAGCTTCCACGAAAGTGAGGAGGGCCTGTGCTTGATCGATGGTTTTTGCGAGCTTCGCCAGGTCGCCGACAGGCTTAGTATCAGCCAAACTCTCCTTGAGGTCCTTCAGCTCGTCCTCAGCCTTTCCTTTGCCGCGTTCCTCTTCGATGGGTGCTATGTCCTTCCCTTTCGAAATTGGAAGTACATTGAGCTCATCGTCCAAAACTAGGCAGTCTGCGCAGGACCCCAAGGACAAGATGAAACGTTCGTTGAATCGTGCGACCACGGAATCGTGAGAGGAAGTGCGATAACGAGCATGAACATCCTACATAGATGATAAGTTCGAGTCCTTCCGCGCATATAACAAACGTACTCACCATAATCATCGTGTACAGTTGCCTAAGTGACGTCATGGTCTTCAGCAGCAGCACCACGAGACCACCGCCCTCCACTGTTTCGATCGTCCGTGCGAGGAGATTTGGCGTGATGGCCTCGAAATCTTGCAAGACACACATCCCATACGTATTTCCAAGAATTTTGTGTGATTCCTTGTAGTACGTATAGCGAATGTCGGTGACGGTGACGAAAATTTCAAACGGATTTTGTTCGTTTGGCTCTCGGATGCCACGTTTGACATCGCGCTTGATTTTGGCTTCTCTTTTTTTGCGGTGTCTGGGTGGGCGTTTAAGATAGTATTCCCTCGGGGAGATGTGGCTTACGTCGTGAACCCGAGCTCTTTCTTGTAGCACCATAGCACCGAAGGCCGG
This sequence comes from Boletus semigastroideus, assembly GCA_038090295.1. NCBI lineage: Eukaryota > Fungi > Basidiomycota > Agaricomycetes > Boletales > Boletaceae > Boletus > Boletus semigastroideus. The sequence goes on from JBBPMK010000170.1 coordinate 32,661, forward strand.
GCTGATACTCGAGCTTGAGAGAGCAAGTAATGGAGGTTTACAATCTGATCCGTCCAGGTCAACACTAGGCATCCTGGTACAAAAGCGAACGTACCTGGTCCCTGCCCTTGTCCCCGACCAATACCATAAAAGATCTGTGGTTTTTCTTGACATTGTTGGCGATGAGGGCGGGTATTCGAGGATCGAGTTGTTTACGCATGAGCAAAACCGGGCGCTCTGTGCTGAACGCGACAAGAGAACTGTGGGAACATATTCCCATATATGCAAGCTTGATTCCTTTATCTACGGTCATAAGAGAGTACACATGCGAGAGTAGAACTTGTGCTAGCGGGATACAGATAAATAAACGAGTGTGATAGACTGAGTGATATGATAATTGTCGGAGCCCTACATAGCATGGCCAAAGCAAAAAAAGTCCGGTGAGATTGATATTGAATAACTGTCAGTCAAACAATGGCTCGTGTCTTGAGCCTTCAAAGCCCTCTTCCCATTCTTCGTGGGTCGTTCCTGACTGGTGGATCCGTAGCGTTCACAGGTTGACCAAAGACCCTTGGGTTCTCAACTTCCTTGCCTTTGCGGGAACGGCCAAAACTGAACAGCGACGCAAGCTGCGATTTCTTGTGGCTATCCCGTCCATCGATCGAGGTAGGGACGCGTCTGAGAGAACGGGCTGGAACGTGTTCCGGCAAGGGAATGGCGTCGAGAGAGATCTGCTCAACGTCACGATGCGCGATAGGAGCGCTCGCCTGCACGTTTGCAACGCGTCTGGACTGGTCTGGTCTGCCGGCTACAAGAGGTTCTGCCGTGGCATAGGGGTGTCGACCAAATGCACCGGGGGCACGCGTGTAAGGTGAGCTGGTAGGAAGGGGGAGGGGTCGGGCCATGGCATAGGGGTGTCGACCAAATGCGCCGGGGGCTGGGAGCGCGGCAACGTTTTGATCATGCATGTAAGGCTGATGTGGTGAGCTGGTAGGAAGAGGTTGGGCCGTGGCATAGGGATGTTGACCAAATGCGCCGGGACGTAGGTGAACGGTAGACTTCATGCGACGCGGTTGGAGCTCGGGCGTGCCTGCTCGAACGTAGGCATCACGCACAACGTCGCGATAATGGCACTCTGTGTTGTCCAGGGACCAAAGGGAGTCCGCGCGAGCGCACTTGGTAGAGCAGAACAAGAAATCGTGGGCTTCGACTGTCTTGCGGCCGCAGAGGCAGCGATGGAGGGGAGTGTCCAGAGTGGGGGGGAGGGCGAGAAGAAGCATGTTGTGGATGAGTAGAATCGTAGAGGACTAGCCTTCAGATTAATAGATGAGCGTTCGAGAGCAATGTGAGGTGATGGCGAGCATGGCTCTGAGAGCCTATTTATCTTCCCCACTCGCCCGCTTTGATGTATGCTGTGGACAATGAAGTCATTTGTGGTGGACAAAGCAGCTCGGTGAGCAGCAGCAGCCGCTTTGTCACATGTGGACAGCTGTACATGGTATGTGTGGTCCGGTTCCACACTCACATACGAAAGTGGAAGACATAATGGCGCAAATCGGCCGCGTCTCCAATGACTTACAGTTGAAAATTTGCCATTGACATTGTGACTTGTTCAGAGGATGGCACACGACCAGCTGGTTTTGGTGACGGGCTCAAAGCAGTGCCAATGGGCCATTGCATCATGATGGTCGCGAAATAGGGTTTAGATCGCCATGAGACGAGAAGTTCCATGGATAATGGGACAGACGTGTATTAATGCGGACGTTCACACATGAATCGGTGATCTACGAACCTGTGGCAAGAGATTCGGATCTTTCGCCATTTTGAGTAACACCAAGGATCCACAATCATCATGGTAAGTCATAAGGATAAGAATCACGTACAAACCTTCTACTAGCAGAGGGCCCGGAAACCCCAGGCTACTTCGCGTTCTCAAGGGAAGGCGAAGAGAAATAGTGGAGCATCTCGAGGTACCTTCCAACCTGCGCATCATTTTGGACAAAGTTGTTCTTCATACATTCTGGTGACTATGTACACCAGCGGGACAACACACATGACTTCAATCCGATACATTACACAGCGACACTTTGCTCGCCGGACAGCTCGAATGTTTCTGATGATCTATTCAAGGAGAGGGATGAACCTCCATAACTGCCCAGGCCTCGGGAGCTCGTAGATGCCGAGCTCGACCTGGAATGTTGGATTAGTGTCAGTCTCAATGAATACTAGATCAAATCTCCGCACCTTGGTGCCAGGCATGCTGCCATGCAAAGTCCAAGCCCTGGTCGGCCAGCGGCCGCTCGGCACCTCGATCCTGGTGATTTCAGCTGAGCATCAGCAACGGCATGTTGAAATAAAGATAAGCACTGACGAATATGTATCATCTTTGTGTTTCTGAATGGCCCATTCTCCGGGGCCCGGCATGACCCCCACTATCACATCATCTCCGACAGGCTGGCTGAGCCATTGCATTCCGTCTCCTTTCAAGAGTAAAGCATAATTTCCGTTCTCATTCTTGCGGACGAACCACTACACAGCGATACTCAGCATATAAGTTGATAATGTAGCAAGAAGCAAGGTCATGGAATGGTCGCAAGGTACTCAACCGAAACAGCGGGCTTACAATATTGTCTTTGCCCGCAACGATGACAGGTGCGACGGGTGGACCTTCAAGATTTGCACCGACGGGGAAAGGAGGGGGTGCGGAATTGGCGGCGAGAATAATGTGGTATTCTCCAGGCCTGAGATCGCTCATTGTTCTATAGTGGAGGACGTGTCGTGAGGTGGATTCGCAGTGAAAATGGGTTTCTGTCTGTACAAACAGCAGCCTCACCTAGTCGTTTTATAGTCATTTCGACGGGATATTCCGACAGAGATCAATTATCGGGGATATCGTCGGTTCCCAATTACATCGTCGGCAATGTCAAAGTCCACCTTGCCCCCGGAATATCGCACGACTTTTAGTCAACGGACGTGTTGTGGCGACCACTAACCAGATAGGGATCCGAAAAGGCTGAAAAGTAAACCATCTCGTCAACTCTAGGGGCACTTTTGGGGCGATTACTTATGTTCCAGTCGTACCCGTCTAACGTCAGGGTGATTAACGGAAATGATTATGCTGGTGCGTCAAACATTGTGGAGCTTTGATTCGAAAGGTTCAAATCATCCCGTCTGAGCGTCCGGCAAACCATCCCGGAGGCAAGTAGTACACATAGAACCAGGGTGAGACAGGTATATTCAGAATGAGATGTCCATCTTGGCTCACTTCATCTTGGCTCACTTCATAATTATTCGTTTGAAAACTCTGGCATCAACCGCAGGTGAGATCTGAGAAATGACAAGAGGTCCTGTGTCATCACATTTGACGCGTGATTGTTGTTCTGTTCCTTTGCTTGAGAGTCAGGAACACCGGTGCCTCTTTAAGCTAGACTATGAACTTACATAAATGGACCCCAGATATTTAGATCAATGCTCAGTTATCGATAGGCTTCCGATTCCACGGCAGGAATGGGAATAACTTCCACGTAACGCAGGCGACAGTCTCCCTGTCGCCCGCATCTGTATGCTATCTCAAGATTAGCAAGACTCGCTGGAACCTCATCCTCTTTGAACTGACATTTAGTATCGTAGCTCTCAAATAATGGGCTTGTCCAGTGACCGGACAGGGCTGACAGTCCAAATTAGTGATGCGACTTCGGAGGCGAGTACGCATGGCATGGTGTGTGATTGCGGTAAGAGTTGGCTCGCGGCTGCTGCGGCGCGAGAAGGTGTCATCATTCCTCCTAACGAACTTCGCGGTCACTGTAATATCGTTGGCGAGACATCTTAAGCACTCACCTCACCCAGATGCAACAAACCGCCAGAAACAGGACCCAGGAGAGACCGAGCATGGCTAAGGTCGGCGGGAGATCCTCGGGAAACGATAGCTCATGAGGCAAGCATTCACAAAAACTGGCCAAACCGTTACGCTCGATAGACTCTGATCATGGATGAGGAACAACACTAGAACCTTAGCCTAAGCCCCCAAAAATCCGCAGCCGAAACAGGAGCAACTTCTTGGTAACGGAATTTCGCCGTTTTCCCAGAATTCAGTGACATTGAACTCCGTCAGTTCCATTTAGCTTCATACATGTGGTGCGGCATCACACGGTTTGTAAATGATACACTGGTCCTTGCCCAGTAGGGATGCATTGGCATTCCCATCCATGGCACATATATTTACGCACCAGGAGGCTCGACTTTGCGGTCAACCGAATAAGTGAATAATGTGACAGCGATAAGACGAATACGGCATACATTGAACCTCGAGCTCATCCCTGCGACCTTCTTGCAGTAAGTACAGTATACGACACACTGTAGCCCTTTCCTTTTGATACTATGTTGCGGTGCAGATTCGCGACGTCTGCGCCAATGTCATTCGATAATTCACCTGCCCTTGTTACACCAGACGAGTCGTAAGTCGCCATCGCTCAAATATATGACTCACGATTCCTGTGCCAGTGCCCTTGCATATTCAGATTGAAGGGTCGGATTAAGACCCTTGGGTTCCCCAGGGGCTGTGGCATACCAACTGACTGCGGACAAAGCTTGTACGGTCGGCGAGAAGGACCAGGTTAGGTTTTTGGACTCCGGCTTCCTGAAATTCTCGAAAAGTGCCAGGTGCCGCCGCTGCTATAAATTACGTAATTTTAGAGTTAACATTACTTGCCATCACCACTCACCACGTCCGGTGCGACGAGGACGGCCCCTTGCTTCCACCACTCAACGGGATGACAACGCGACGTCATGTCTGTGCTGCCACCGCACCCGTCCCCCACCACGCCTATCGCTCACCATGACGGCGCAACAACGGTGACACAATGGCCGCGCCTCGTCGTTGCGCGACGTGGTTGTCGGCGCGGTATCCGGTTCGTGGTCCGGCAGTGCCTGTATTGTTGCGCCCAGGTTGGCATGCGCGATGCAGAGTCGGCGTGGTAGTATCCGTATTATTACGCCCGGAGTGGCATGTGTGCGATGCGGAGTCGGCACGGTGTCTGTTTGCTGCCCGGAGTGGCGAATGCGCGACGTGATAGTCGGCGGGTGTCCATTTGCTGCCCGGAGTGGCGAATGTGCGACATGATAAGTCCCCGTGGGTAAGTCGAAGGTTATCTTCGCCGTGGTGGTACGCGAGCGCTAGTAGTGTCGCTGCGTGGTAGTCCGTACTTGCGCCCGGGCTGGCGCGTAGCTTTCCCTGTGTGGGTGGTACCGTGTAACGTGTTAGCTGTGTGGTACCGGGGTAGTACGCGTGCGGAGTGTTTATTCCGTCGCGTGTAGTGGTGGTGTCGTGGACGAGTCGTTCGGGTGCAGGTAGTCCCTACTAGACCTCGTCGTGGTCGTAAATGGGTACGAGTAAAATTTTCGGGTAGTTGTTAACCCTACTGAATTCTTGTCGTGTGAGAGTGAGTCGGTCGGGCGTGGATGGTGTCAATGGTGTCTCTGACGGCCCTACTAGATCTCCTCGTGGGTGCGGACATGGTCGCCGGTCCGTTCGGCGGGTCTCGTCCTGAATTTTGCGCGCTAACAAAGGCTCATAACCTGATGCTAGACAGAGGGTAAATACTCCAGTCGAGTGGTACGAGACTGGAGGAAAGGTGAACGAGTCGAGTATACGTGATGTCCGTAAAAGGAAATGTAGGAAAATAATGGTAAATGGTTAGCTACAGTAACGTAGGTCTGGATCTCCAACTCCAACACGATGTACTGGACTAACCCGTGCAGTTGGGGTATACAAACCCGAAGTCAGTAACCCCATCGCCCCAGTCAGAACCCTCTTACTGCACGCAACAATACGCCAGAACGATGAGCGGTCTTGAAGACGGGAAACATCTTATCACCCTCGCTCCGATGGCACCCCCTTCCTTCCCCCTTGGTGCGGATCATGATTGGACCTGCTAGTCCTGTCGTTTCCGCGCGCAGAGACAACATTGCAAGTCCAACCATTCCGTGGTATGCTTGTACTGAACATCCTTTTGTAGTGGACCGCCCGTCAGCTCGAAAACGGAAACTACACTCTAGTCTTGGAGGGCGACGGCGCTCGTTGGCTCAGCAAGGATGTTAGCGATAATGTTATCGTGGAAATCATGCCATTCCCGGGAGAATGGGTGATTCGGAAGCGGGAAGAGTTCGGCGATGTCTATTTGTCAGTGATTATCCTACCGATCCGGCGTGCTGACTCGAGCACACTAGAATCGAAGCGCCGGCCGACCAAGGCTTGGACTTTGGACGACACCATGCCTGGCTCCAGGGTGCGGAGACCCGATTGTTCAGGTTTGTCGAGACTAATCTCACGTCGCACTCGCAGGTCAGACTCGATATCGAATCGCCGAGGCCTGAGCAGCTGTGGATCTTCACACCGATTTTCGACTGAAGAGAAAGCTTAAAAGTTGCATGATATCGTATCGGGTAAAGAAATTGTCATTTCTTGTATGTTGTAAAGGCTTGTTGGCCTTCCTTGCGAAGTGAAATAGGTGAAATGAATGTTACGAGGATGGAAACGAAATGCTATGCGAGGAAGCCTGGCATAAGTGCAAGCACAACCAGAGCCGGACTAAGAGATCCGTCCATCTATCATGGTAACCGGACGAATTATACCATCGCGCGTCTTTTGGCCAACGAGGACCGTGGGTCATCCACATTTACTTCGGACCAACTTTCAAGCCGTCAGGGTGAATGGTCAAACAGTGGATGGTCGACGTACTGAACGAATACGCTCTGTAACTTGTCGTGCTGGATTTCCGGGTATTTCTCCTCTATGATCTTTACAATCGAGTTGAAGACAATCTGTGACGCATTCAGTCTGATCCACTGTAATGGCGGCGCATTGAAACCTCACCTCGTATCCTGCAGCATTCAGGTGCAGGCCGTCGTAAAGAAACTTTTCGCAAGCTCGCTCATCGCGTCCGGCAGCCTCCCACATCCCCGTCCACACGTCCGCCACAGGCACGCTTGCTTGCGCTCCGACTTCCTTCACAGCCTCCGCATATGACCTCGTCGCCGCAAAGTCGCGCCCCATCTTCCACTGGTGAGTGTTCACTGGCGGTGGTGTTATCAAAATGAGACGGGTGTGCGGTGAGTAGTATGCCGAGTTTGGAGATCGTATCATGTTGACGAGGTGGACCAAGTTGGCCATGAAACGCTCGCGCGGGACGTGCTGGGTGCTGGGTGGTGGTGCCGCATCGTTGGCGCCGAACCAGATGGTCAACAACTGGACCTTGGGCACGTGATGCTGCGCGTGCTGTTGGGCAAAGATCTATGCGGCGAATGCGTATCAATGCGCTATTGCACGACGTCGCTTGACATGTTACCTGCTCAAAGACTGGGATGGCCCAGTCGGTTTGATAGCCGCTGAGGCCGCGGTTGAGCACGTCGAACTTGCGAACATAGACGGCTAGATGATTGCACGATCGCTTTAGCATCTGGCTGGCGTGAACGCCCCAGAGAACATACACGCCAAGCGCTCGGCCAATCCGTCGCGGTCCAAATTCGCCTGAGTGAGGGAGTCCCCAATGAGTAAAATGACATCTTGGATATAGGCCGCCATAGTTGTCGAACTAGTGAATGCTATCAAGTGGAGAAGCGACCGCTCATGCTGTGGGGAAATCTCATGATCGCGATAATCTCGGTAAACTTGACTCGGAACGGAAATTCACACGACCTAGTGACAGCCAAAGCGAGCACGGTGTATTTTGTTTCAGCTTGCATTGACAAGGATCCGAGCGTTGGTGAGTCATTGGTGTGTATGCAACGTGTTTGAGTTCCGACGAGCAAAGTTCAAACGTACTGAATCTGGGCCGCTGATAAAGTCGACCTTCCAATCGTTCCGATAGCTTCCCTTGACGTGACCCTCGCTGCGTTTTGAACCCTGCATTGTTGAATCGTGAGTGTACGTTGGTTTTTATGAACGGCGAAACAAAAAGTGCTCGGCACTACACTTGAAACTCTGGAGCCTGACAGCTCGCATCGGTGTGGATCCTCGTAGCCTGGCATGCCGAACGGATGTTGCAAGTGAAACAGGTACCAACCAAGGAGATCTCATTCTTTGTTTCTACCTGATTTTCTCATTTCCAGTGTATGCGTGCATCGTCGCTACCATTTCCCAAACTCAAACATGATATCCTGGACATCAGCGAGTTATCATCGGGTGACTCAGAACCTACCAATCCCACGAGGTTGCAGACATGATCATTCATATGTGAACGTCGAGACTCTTGGCCTTTAATCTCAGCCAAGGTAAGTTCTTCACGATGGATGTTGTCTGACTCCGCCGACGGTGAACTCATTTGCGATGGGGGCCTAGTCGCACGAACAAGTGTCACACGTTACTAGTAATTCATGCAAAGGTCGTTTCTTCTCTTAATTGTCACCGAATCCTTATGATACGCCTTTGAGGCTAAGGGACTTGCTAATCGAATTTCAAACCAAAAATACGCCCTTGACACGTTCTCCACGCTTTGCTCTCCGCCTTATTGGGAGAGCTTTGACCATTGTTTCTCCACAGTTCCTGTTCTGGAAATGGCTGTGGACCCGTCGATCCAAATTGGTCGCTTGTGGTATGTAAATTGCTTTGGCCCCCATCTTCCACAGCAAACGAGAGAAAACATCAAAGCGTGTCGTCAAGAGTATGATATATAGGCACTTGTGCTCGATTTTCCCCCACCGCACCTTCACTTCACCCTCGAACGCTCTTCTACATCTTGATTTCAAGGCTGGACCTACTCGATTCTACCCATTAACACCATGGATCTATTCCCTCTTCCTCCCACTCTGGACTGTGCCCCAGAGAAATGCTTCTGTGGTCGCAGGACAGTCAAATCCCACGAGTTCTATTGCTCTACCAAATGCGCGCGTTCCGACGCCCTTCGATCGCTCGACAACCCCGAGTGCCACTATCGCAGGGTCGTCCAAGCCTATGTTCAAGTAGGCACCCCAGAACCCCAGCCACGTCGCTCGCTCTCCGTAGACCAATTACACCAGTGTCACTCTGAACAGCGCAACTTTGCTCAGTCACCCCCTCCCCTCGTTCCACCGACCTCCACGCCCAAAACCACCCGGGATCGAAAGATATCAGGACTTCCTACGCTTTCGCAGGTGATGGGAAAGGTTCTTACCAAGAAAGCCAATGCTGGAGAGCAGCTCATCGTGGAGAAGCACGATCGACCCAGGTGGCAGGGTTTTCCACACGCGACATCCCGCGCTCGTCCCGTCCAGCCGAACGCTCATCAGGCCATCCCCGACGCAATTCCTTCGCCCACACCCACTCCAGCACGCACCCTCAGACGCGTCCCTACGGTGATCAACGGTCTGAGGCATAGACCCTCGATTACGGGGTTCCTGAAGTCTGGCAAGTCTAGACAGACTAAGGAAAGCAAAAACCTTGAGGAGGCGTTCGGCCGTTCAGTGGACCCCATCGTTCCGCCAGAGAGAAAGGAGTCTCTTCCTTCGAATCGCCAGATTGATTCACCCTCTGCGGTTTCATCGCAAGCGGCTAAGGCTCTTCGGCGATCTGCGTCGTTCGCGGGCTGTAATGTGAGCGCACACCGCGGTCGAGGTCCCTCTGGTACGCAGGACCCGTTGATACACATTCTCGAGGAGATGAGAGAAGAGTTTTCGGAGAGCTTCGACCCCAGGTCTTTGTTTGACGAAGATGATTAATAACGCAACGCATCACAATGAATTGTCTCACTTTCTTTTCTTGCCATGTATAAATCTGTCGCTACTCTCGTTGTTAGTCTCTGCTGTCTAAGTTCTGTACTCACATGTTTCTGTCCTGTACATCGTACATAGTCGCTACATATTGCTATTGCTATTTTGCTATTGAACTGGAGAGATCTTCGACCGCCCAAAATGGCAGTCTCGTCATTCGGTTGATCGGCTCCTGTCAAGCGACGCTAACGCCGTAGTCCGGAGCCATAAGATCCAAACAGGTACCAATCCCAACGGCTTATCTTCTCCCACCAACTGTCCCGTCTTCTTTTCCTCCCATATCATGTCCGCTGGCACCAATGACGCCATTCTGGTCCAGATCCTTGCACAGCTCGATGCCCTCCAGGTCTCGCAACAAACGATGCAGGCAAAGGTAACGACACCGCTGTTTCACTGGCATAACACTCACCATACCCGCATTCGTTCTTGAAGCTTGCTTTGCTGACGTCGCCGTCCTCGCCACGCTCTCCACAAGAAGCCAGTGGGATTCCCATTTCCGGTCGCAACGGTCATGAAACCATAGGCTCGCCGTCGTCATCGAACTTGCTCTTATCGCCTTCGTTGTCCCTGTCGAGAGCCCATCCCATATCGTCTACCCCACCCACGAGCACTCCCCTGGACCACCCCTTAATAGACAAGGAGCGTGAAAAGGCCTTGTACCCTGGGCGTGTTATTCTAGCGAGTAAGCTCTCCTCATTGACTGGTTTAGACGTGGACGAACACATGGTCCGTGCCGTCCCGTGAAATCCCGAGCGGATTCGGTCACTCAGTGGCCGGGTTCACGTCACCCACCCCACCCCCGCATCAATGTATGTTCGCGTAACAACACGTACAGCCATAGGGTTGATCCGTTCGCTTGACACTCAACTGACGTGTTTTACCTAGCCTACCCTGACCAACACGGCATCCGGCCTTATCCGCTACAATGGGGAGCCTCCGATCCAGCTGTCCGTGGACCTGTCATCTGTTCTCGGCTCCCAACGTCCATCAAACAACGCAATGCCCTTGGCGCACACTCTGGTTCCTACTCAATCTATCGGGCTCTCGCCATCGCAATGGGTACACTTAACCCCACTCACAAGCCTGACTATTCCAAGACCGAGCCGCCTGTCCCCATTCCTCCTCAACCCTCTTGGTATGACCCAAGCAAAATCGTCTCATTCGACCCTTGGGGTCATCTCGTTCCTCAGGTTTTTAAGAAAGAGATTGACGAGTTAGGATTGGACATCCGTCCGAGTATCGCTGTGACCAGGGCACACATCAAGCTGAGCGAGCTGGACGAGTCGGCGAGAAAACGTGACCTCAAGGTTGATGGGCGCGTGGTATTGCGCACAAACCCCCTCAAGAACGCAGATGGCACGGTGAACACCGCGGACCCAGGAGTAGAGATCAATGCGAGCAAAGCTGCCGTGGACCCAGTCTGGTACCTCCCTGGGGTCGCGGAACGTTTCGGCATGTGAGTGTGTCACGATCTTTTCGCTGTGTTCTGATTCCGAAAACGGCTAGTTCCGAAACCCTGCTCCGCCGAGCACTCTTCGAGGATACTGGAGGAATGTATCCAGAGCTGATCACTCGTCCCGATATCAAGGTCTTCCTTCCACCGATTGGGAACTTGACCGTCTACATTTGTATGTATCCAGGCCGCCCGTTAGTAAGAGTCGCTAACGCTTTGACAGTCGGAAACCCAGAATTCATGTCAGACGAATCAAAGGAACTCACGCTTCGTGTGCACGACGAATGTACGTGTAGTCACTTGGCCTACACCGACGAGCCAACTAAGCCGTCCATTTGGTAGGTAATGGATCTGACGTCTTTGGCTCCGACATTTGTACATGCAAGCCCTACCTCGTCTTTGCTATTGAGGAATGTATTCGTTGCGCTCAACGTGGTGGCGTCGGCGTCGTCGTTTACTTCCGCAAGGAGGGTCGAGCTCTCGGAGAAGTCACCAAGTGAGCTTTTGATACAAGGAGCCGCACCTTTTTCTAAGTTGGATCCGTCAGGTACCTCGTCTATAATCTCCGTAAACGTGGCGGTGACTCGGCGGACAAATACTTCAAGTCCACGGAACTCATCGCTGGCGTCAAGGACATGCGTTTCCAAGCGCTGATGCCAGACGTGTTGCACTGGCTCGGTATCCGAAAGATCGACAACATGGTCTCGATGAGCGACATGTAAGCCATCGACGCGAACGCGTCAGAGAGATCAGCTCACGCGCGATATAGGAAATACAACGCCATCGTGCAATCCGGCATTCCTATCTTGAACCGATATGATCTCCCCGGTACGTTGCCTTTTTGACGCGCCGTCGATACACTCGTGGATGGGCTGACCGGATGCAGACCATCTCATTCCACCCGACTCGAGGGTCGAGATCGATGCGAAAATTGCAGCTGGATACTTTACGACTGGTAAACAGGTTACTCAGGCAGATTTAATCAAGACGGTGGGGAGAACCTGGGAGGAGACAGAGCACTGAGACTATAGTTTGTACATGATGTAGAGAGCAACGCAGGCTGTATTGTTAAGTAATCTTGGTCGTTGGCAGTATAAATGTAAAGATGTCATTGTTTGTGATGTACTATGACACATTGTATACCTTGGTGAATGGTTTTGGTAAGGACCAGGTGAACTTGGAGTGGATGTGTTCCCGTTTTGGAAGGACAATCTTATGTTGGCTTGGAAAGTTACCAGAAAGGAAATTTGCACTGTTTTCGAGTTTACATGAACTCTACTGTTATATCTGATGAATGAAAGAAAAGGACGTGTACATCGAGACCCGTCTAAAAAAACTCGATCAAGCGCTTGACATCCCCCACCCAGATTCTAAATTCCAAGTGCGACGAGGACAGAATATGAGACAGACTGTGCT
>JBBPMK010000171.1:0-45142 GCA_038090295.1 Boletus semigastroideus
GGCGTGCCTTGATGTGTGTGCCGCTATCTCCGTATGCCCCTTTGTACTGATGCGAAAGACTAACGTGCCTTTCGGAAGTCATGGTCCCCACCGACGAATGTAACCAGATAATATTTTTGCGAACATCTGAATAACGCAATGGGTTGTCGGCAGGCTACTAGTGTACAAGTTGTCGACTTTAGACTGTCGTCCTGCAAAGCACTGGTTCGCGGTAGGGTCATCCTATCTTCCGACTCGGACTTTTTATTTTCGACGTGCAAGGGCGCAATGGCATAATTTCGTGCATACCGGCTATCAAGCGTTCGTTATGGGAAGGAGGGAAGGCGTTGCACGTGGACCCCATCACTCTAGCGCCTGGCAAAACGCTGATCTCGTCATCATGTCGGGCTCTGCACAAAAAAAGTTGGTTTGATCGATCATTGATAACTCACGCACATGAAGTTTGTATCCGCGTAATACCGCGATGGAAAATGAGGGATGGGATGTTGAGTCCTCGTCTGGTGTCGTGGATACGTGGTCGTCAGGATCGATGTGCCAGTGCTTGTGACACAGGTTAGAATAGTTGGAAACTATCGCCTGTCTAACGGGATTTTGTGTTACAGCGTCAGAGCTGGGAGCGAGTTTTATGTCGAGGGATCGACGGTCGCATCAAGATCCTGTTAGATTGGATGAATGATGTCTTAGATCCATCTAGATAACGTGTTCGATTTAGATTCGGGAGTGACCTGACAATCTTGCCCTCCTGGGACCTATAGGAACGCTGACAGGCTAATATACTTGACCGAAATGAATTGAAAGGTATGACCGCCGTCAGGCTGGTTGTGTTGGCCATTGAACTTGAATCGGACAGGCAACTTCCGTGGGTGAGCGACGATGCAGTACAAATGCGTGCAGCATTTAGACTAGCGGATCGGCTACCTAGCGGCGTTCAGACTACTACCCGCTTCAGGCTGTGTTCGAGTTTCAACCGTGGTACTGTAGGTATCAAGCTTGAGTCAGCGTCATTGATTGTCACACGGTGTCTTGGCCCTTGGAGCTTAGACACTGGATGCCCTAAGCGCCGTCGGGCGATTTGTGCTTCCACGCTGCATCATGCACAGCGATGGCAACGCAGGCCGATGTGTTACATCAACTGACACAGGTTGGCTGGGGTTTGCTTTCCGGTTTGCTTGAGGCAAGAGTACTTAAGCATGTATGTATCCATCAGAACGCTCGCCTCAAAAGCGCTATTTACTGCTTGTTTTCAAGTTCCCACAGGACCCATCAAACAAACTGAGTCACGATTAACGCTGATCTTGTTCATTGGATGCTGGCTTACTTTTGGCAAACCAGGTACATACTTACCGATCCCCTTGCAACCTGGCTTGCACTGACAAGAAATGATGGCGGCTCTTGCACCTCCATATCCGGTTACATCGACTTCAAGTTCGTTACAATTATTTCTTTCACTTCGACCTCTCTACCCGGTCGCAGACGTGCAGCTGTTTAGATCCAATTCTAGTGATTTGAAACATTTCCAGGCAAGCTGGCTGCGAATAGCATGGTGTAGAGTTGGTATAGAGTGGCAGTTGCACGGCGTCCAATCTGGAGCAAGTCGGTTATTAGAAAAATGCCGACCACCAAGTGTTATTTAGTTAAACCTTGTTGACCGATTTGGTTTGCTTCGCGTTTTGCACCCTCCCGCCATGGAGACCAGCCTCTGCATAGCAATCATTATTCAAATCGACGCTATGGAGAGCAACAATAATTTTGACTCATAACATGCCACAGCGTCTCTCTCGGCGTGCGGGTTTCTCTGGTAACCGGGATGATATATATATATTCCCCCATGCAACTCACAGGTCAGCGACACTCATACTTGAACCTGGTGTTCACTACCGCACAACGCGAGATGACATCTCCGAATACCACACGCTCCTACCCATTCACCGGTGCGTATGAACTATCTTCAAAGCTGTCTTTGCTCAATAAACCATTCTCAGAACCACACAGAATCATGAGCTCCATTGCGCGAGCTCGCTCGGGATCCGCTCCTTGGGGATTCGTGAACTCGATGCGGCATCGCGATAGAGATAACTTTGGCAACCACCCCCCTGAAAAGAAACGTTCGTCAAGTGTTGCATGTTTCACCTCCAGGCCGACAGTCTGACCCCGTTTTTAACTTAGTTACACAAGATGAACAAGATGAAGAGGATGAAAAGGCGCGCAGACAGGCAATGAAGAACCTCGTCGGTTCCTGGCAGGAACGACTTCAGTTAATCAGCGTCATCGTGAGTTACTCGACCCTCTTTTACTTGGCATAACCTGATGGATTGTGTCACTGTAGACTACTTTTTTCGCATCGACGGAGGCAGCCATGTTGGTGAACACGAAACCAGCCAATCCGAACGACTGTGAAAACGTTGTTCTCAAGGTATCAAACGCTGCACTTCTTGGTGCATTGATTTTGCATGTTTTCGCTTGTACGTGCGATATTTGCTTTTGCTTTGTGTAGCCTCACACATTCCCTTTGTGTGTAGCCGTTCTTTCATTTTTGGGTGCATTCCTCTTGATCAGCTATAAACTGAAGGAGGCCAGACGCGAGGAGCTGATTGCGGAAGGAGTTCCCGTGACAAATTCGCCTGTGGGGGACGTGGAACGCGGGGAACGTGGTCCGATCGGTCCGGAGTTCCAAAGAACTTTTACGAACAATGATGCTCAATCGGTCGGGCGCACGCAGACGGTACCGGAGCGAAGCGACCCAAATGGCGCGTACCCGGTGAAACCACGCATCTTTTCGACTGATCCCCACATTGAGCAAGTCATGCCGTTCCTACCACACGCATCGTCCCATCGTCTCTTGAGTCGAACGCACGGGCTATGTGTCCTGCTTGCTGTCCTCGGGTTCGTGCTTGCTATTGTTGGCATTCTGGCTTACGCTTGGGCGTTGCAGCCTGAATCAGTCAGCATATTTGCGTCTGTATGCTTGGGGGTCGCTTTGCTTACTTTGATTTTCTTGCGTGCCTAAGCTTTCCTTCCGTCATACGTTCCAATAATTTTAATTTACTATGATATACCACTCTAATAACACCTAATGGACAGTTTTCATGACCTACGGACTACTTATACGATACATAATTCTTGAGCCCATTCGCACTGTATCACCATATTAGCATTAGCAAATGGAAGTGTTGACCTTGAGAGATGACGCAACTTGAAATGGCTTGGACAATCGGGGATTTTGGCTGTACCACCATCCAGAGTTGGTTAGCACGAACGATCAAAGGCGCCAACGCTGGCCGTCGGTTGGTTGGAGCCGCCAAGTATGGGTTGTGTCATTCATGGTTATACGATGCTGTCCGTGGAATCGGACCATGGCGCGGACGGACCAGATCCATCATTGAGGCCGTGGCCACTCTGCCTTGTTCCGCGTAGCTCGATTCGCCATTGCCATCCAACCAGTACCATTGGATCTGTCTGGCGCTCCGACAACACAGGCTGTGAAACTAACGTCCAGAAATCTGTTTCGGCTTGGTCGGTACCAAAAGAATCTGTACCATCGGGATAGGGGCCCGGGTGCAAAAAGAACTGAAAGAACTGCCAGTGAATAACCAGTCCAAAATGACCCGGCGCGCTCCGAAAGGTGGTTCGGGGTGGGGTGGTTCGGGGCGGCCCCCTTGCCAAATTTGGTTACGGTCCCGAGAGCCCGTGACCCGGCCGAGACCGATTCGGGCCCCGGTGCCAATTTGACAGCCGCCGCGTAGATCATCCGCACGTTCAACCATTGAAAGAGTTATGCATTCAGAGACGGACTCTTACCCAGAATAAAAGTTTCTACAATATCCATGCCAGTAACGCTCTGATAGTACAGTTTGTTACCCTACCAGCGGACCACAGCCTGAACTGGAGGGTCATCCAAGTCGCACCCTGGCGGAATCAGAATACGGCCGGGATGCATGATGGAGACGAGAGGGTTCCGGAGTACGTGTCCAGTGCCACCGTATTGGTGGCCACTCGCCGCATAAATGGTACGCGCAAGTTTCGCCTTCCAGGACGTGATGCTCACTGCTCATCTCTCCGTCCAACTGCCACGAACAAAAATTCAAAGAAAACAGGCAGTCCGAAGAGGCAATCTGACTGTTTGCATGACGCTAGTGCCACTGATAGTGGCATGACCGACTCATGCAAGGTGCTAATACGGCGGAGATGCCAGTCCGTATTTGCGTCGATGCCACTCGACCCGTGGATCCCCTTGGATATGCTCCCCCAGGACTCTCGAAGCTCTGCACGGGGTGCTTCTCGCTGCAGTAATTCCAACACGTACCTAGCTAATTGCGTGCCGAACTTGACTTGGCATCATCCAGACCAAAAGTACGATACCTGTTCAGGTACGTGGACATCCCTAATATACTCTTGATCAGCACGCTTTCCTCGGCGTCGCAACCGAGACTTATGAGTACAAAAACATGCTTAGACGCCAAGAATCCTCACGTTTCGATCAGCCTCAGGCTACCGGGTGAATCCATGTTCCCGCATAAACTCACTGTTGACTTGTTTCGACTACTGGCATGACCCGCTTGCTGAAAGTAATCCTTCCATTTGTCTATTCACGGGAGCTCGTTATCGCGGATCTAGCGTGGGGATATCCAAAGGGCATGAGAAACACGGTCGTTAGGTGGCCCCATAGACGCCCACACCCACAACATATTGCAACGACAAATAATATTGCCTTGTTCCGTTTCAAGCAAGCACCTCCAGTTTTCATACACGAGTCCTCTGTCCTTCCTCATCATACCACCAGCTTCGACCATACCACTACAGATACCACCGACTCACTCAAAGCATGATTCAGAACCCAAACGGGTATGTACTCTGACTTCCCTTGAAATCCTCTTGAGAGGTACTGAATGTACGCAGCCTGAAAAAAATAACCATTAATGGTATGGTTACAGGGTTTGGCGTTCTCCCTACATGCTAATCCACATTCATTCAGACATAGAGCTTCATACTCCACCACGGCGCAAATTCCTGGAAGCAAGGCAATACCAGGTTCAATTTTCCGTAGGCAATACCCCCCGGTCGACGCAGCGCGCAAGAGAGAAACAGAATCGAATATCCTGGGATGAAATATTGTATTTGTGCGTGCAAGAGCATCGCTTGACGAGTGTGAACTGAACCTATTCAGTGACGGGAACGATGGTTCCGTCCTCCTCGCAAAGGTTTACCGGAAGCCAAGAATTGGACAGGATAAGCTTGTTGGAATGCTCGCTGATACCGTTGGTGGGGTATTGGGAAGACTGAAGGACGGAGGTACGGAGAAGTTCTATGATTTGTTCTGCTGACGAGATCTTCGTTATAAAAGTGCTCAAAGTGCCTCTCCCTAAGGAGACCTCCGACGAGCAAATTGATTCTTCGGGGATCACGATCAAGTTTGTGTTGTCTATCGAGACTCGTGGAGATATTGGCGCAGACGCTCTTCAGGCGACCGATGCAGTTAACAAGGCCAAAGAGATGGTCAACATTCTCGGTCCTAAGCCGCAAATCTTGTCGGCCATTAACACTGGAACAAAGGTCATGAACGAGCTTCAGACATTCGAGAATACATGGAGTGTTCTGTTGAAAAGGATGGCTCTTTTTAACAAGATCGTAGCGGGAATTGCAGAGGTATTTAGTATCCTGCGCCTCGCTCTCACCGCCTTACTTATTGTCGCACAGATTCACCCATACACGTCCCTGGCTTGGTCCGTGATATCGGCCGCGAATCAGGTTCGATCCCATTACTACGGCATATCAATAGCTTCATTTCCACCCAGGTGCTCGTAAACCAGCAAAATCGCGACGAGCGAGTCGTGCACTTGGCAGGGACGATGAATGACGTTTTTACGTTCGTTGAGGACGCAGAGCCTTTGAAAGTGGTCGATGCGCACAGAGAGCAGATTAGGCTTCTGATCCAGCAGGTAACGGAGTGTGGGTACTTCATCACGGAGTACGCCAAGCAAAATAAATTCTGTCCGTCACCAGTGCCTTATAACACTCGTTACTAATCTCTACAATAGGGACTCGAACTGCGAGATACACATTCTCAGACGTTGATTCAAAGATCGCAGATTATGAGAACAAACTGCGAGACCTGAAGGTCGCTTTCTTGGAAGGCGTCACATTGCATTCTGGTGTCACGGTCTTTCGTATGATGAATGTCGTACAGACACTCAGTAAGTTTCATCTTTCCTGATCCGCAGTGTGGTGCTCACGCTCTTTACGTACAGCAGAGTCCATTGACTTGGGCGACATACCCTATGCGCGTGGCGCTAGATACCTGCAGGAGAAAGGCTGCCTGCCAGGGACTCGCGAGGCCATCATCCAAGATATTTGCACCATCCTCAACAATCCCGACGAAGATGCCCCGCGAGTATGCCTGCTCACTGGCGTCGCTGGGTCGGGCAAATCGGCGGTCGCGCACTCCATTGCCCGACTATACGACGGGCAACAGAGATTAGGCTCGTCGTATTGCTTCCTGCGCAGTGACATTACGACACGCAACCCGTCAAACTTCTTCAGTACCGTCGCTCTCGACCTCTCCGACCACGACCTTCAATACAAAGCTGAACTTTGTCAGATCGTGAAGGACAACCGGTCACTTCGCACATCGATATCGCTCTCGGAACAGGTCAAACGGCTCATTATTGAGCCCAGCAAGCATCTCGACACCATCGGGCCACTCGTCATCGTGGTAGATGCCCTTGATGAGAGCGGTGACCAACCCAGTCGTCGCAGCCTTCTGCGCACCTTGTCCGAGCAAGTTTCCGAGAACAACTTCCCGAAGAACCTTCGTTTCCTCATCACCACTCGCCCAGAGAAAGACATCCTCGATGAGCTCGCCTCTATCCCCCAAATCGTCCATAAACAATTGGGTGATGTCGCCGGGGACATCGTTGACAACGACATTGCGCGGTTTGTTCGTCATTCCCTACATCGATACAGTGAACTTGAATCCGCCTGGCCGAACCAGGTGTGGTGTCGACTGCTTGTTCGCCACTCCCAGCGTCTCTTCCAGTGGGCATCCACTGCATGCCGATTTATTGAAGGGGATGACGGCGCCATCGGACTCAGCATACGCGAACGGCTCCAGATACTCTTACACAGAAAGGATATTGTTGTTCACCCTTTAGACGATCTGTACCGGACGATATTAGGTCAGCTTTTTATGTTGAACAACGTCCAGCACAAGTTTCGAGATGTGATGGCTTTTGTGCTTGCGCTTAAAGAACCACTATCTCTCACTTCCCTCGCCGCTCTCTTCCATGACGATCCGAATATCCGAGATATCATCAAACCCCTGGGATCGTTGCTTGATGGAACCCACGTTGAAACGAAACCAATTCGTCCACTTCATACCTCGTTCCGCGACTTTTTACTCGATGATGCTCGGAGCTCTGTCTTTCACGTTAATATCCTACCCCATCATTCACTCTCCCTTGGTCGCGCATCGCTTGGATGTATGCAGAAGATGCTC
Organism: Boletus semigastroideus; assembly: GCA_038090295.1. Taxonomy (NCBI): domain Eukaryota; kingdom Fungi; phylum Basidiomycota; class Agaricomycetes; order Boletales; family Boletaceae; genus Boletus; species Boletus semigastroideus. Next base: position 7,493 of record JBBPMK010000171.1, read on the forward strand.
AAGTTCAACATCTGTGGCCTCGAGGACTCTCGACTGCGCAATAACGCTGTTCCTCACCTTATGGCTCAGGTGGCCAAGATGATTCCCCCCCACCTTGCTTACTCGTGTCAGTATTGGATGGACCATATACAGCATACTGAATGCAGTCGGGAATTATTGGACAAGGTTACATCCTTTTTCAAGACAATCTTTCCCTTTTGGCTTGAAGCCATCAGCCTTCTCTCGCTTCTCGACTCTACATCGTATACCCTATCTGCCCTAGCAACTTGTATGATTCTGAGACAATGGGCCAAGGTGGGACCAAAGATATTGACAGATAATGAATACTGAGCATAATGTTACTAGGGCCATGAGATTGCCACTCTTGCAGCAGAGGCATCCCAATTCATCCAGTCATTTGCTTCCATCATTAATGACTCCACCCCCCACCTGTATCTATCAGCCATGCCACAGACACCTACCAGCTCTCCACTCTGCCAGCTATGGGCAAACCATCTTCAAAACCATCTTTCAGTATCCTTGGGTCATCCAGCCAATTGGCCAGCAGAGGTTCACAACTTGCAAGGGCATACAGATGATATCACATGTGTTGCCTATTCACCTGATGGTGGCCAAGTTGTCTCTGCCTCAGTGGATGAAACCATCAGAGTCTGGAATCCAATTACTGGGCAATGTGTGGCAGTTATACCTGGCACAGGAATGGAACGTATCAGCTCAGTTGCCTATTCCCCTGATGGGAGCTTCATTATTTCTGCCTCAGGATATGCTATCAGAATCTGGGATGCAAAGACTGGTCAAGAGGTTGCAGATCCATTTCAGGGGCACAAGAATTTTGTCACCTCTGTTGCCTATTCTCCTGATGGCAACTATATTGCCTCTGGATCTCAGGACAAGTCCATTAGAATTTGGGATGCAGATACTGGGCAATGTCTAGTAGGTCCATTCCAAGGACACATGGATGTAGTCAGCTCCCTTGCCTTTTCTCCTGATGGTCATCAAATCATTTCTGGCTCTCATGATGAGACACTCAGGCTTTGGAATGTCAGCACAGGAGAGTGTGTGATGGAACCATTTCAGGGGCACACTCATGCAGTCCATTCTGTTGCCTATTCACCTGACAGTTGTCATGTTGCCTCTGGTGCAAGAGATGATACCATCAGAGTGTGGGATCCAACCACTGGAGTTTGTGTAGCAGGTCCATTTCAAGGCCACACCAATACTGTCAACTCTGTTGCCTATTCACCAGATGGCAAGCACATTGTCTCTGCCTCCTTGGATCAGACCATCAGAATTTGGGATGCAAGCACTGGCCAAAGTGTAGCAGGACCATTTCAGGGGCACACATATCCAGTAACCTCAGTTGTCTATTCACCTGATGGTAGCTGCATTCTCTCTGGCTCCAGGGACACAACCATTAGGATCTGGAATGCAAGTACCAGTCATCATGTTGAAGGCACTTCCCTGGGACATACCAAGAAGATCACCTCTGTATCCTACTCATCTGATGGCAGCAAGATTGTCTCTAGCTCTTATGATAGGACCATCAGGATCTGGAATGCAAGCACAGGTCAATATGCTCTGGATCCTTTGGGGATTGATGTGGCTTCAGTCAATGGTGCTAGGTTCTCACCTAATGGCAGGGATATCATCCTAGGCTTGGGATGCAGTGTTGGGATTTGGGATACAACCACAAGGGAGTGTAGAAAAGGCATTGCAGATGCATTTCAGGCACATTATGATGAAGTATGCTCCATTGCCTGTTCACCTGATGGCAATTACATTGCCTCAGGCTCTTGGGACACCACCATCAAGATCTGGGATGCACATACTGGCCAGTGTGCACCAGAATCACTCCAGGGACATACCAGATGGGTTTACTCTATTTGTTATTCACCAGATGGCAGGCATCTTGTCTCTGGCTCTGAGGATGGCACTATTAGGGTTTGGAATCCAACCACTGCAGAATGTGTGGCAGGTCCATTTCAGGGGCATACAGATGCAGTTCACTCTGTTGCATACTCACCTGATGGTAGTTTTATCATCTCTGGCTCTTGGGACAAAACTATCAGGGTTTGGAATCCAGTTACTGGAGAGTGTGTTACAGGTCCATTCCAAGGGCATACAGACAAGGTCTTTTCTGTTGCCTACTCCCCTGATGGTAATCAAATTGTCTCTGGCTCAGAAGATAGAACCATCAGGCTTTGGGATGCACACACTGGGCAATGCATAGCAGGTCCATTTGGAGGGCACAGAGGCCCAGTCACCTGTGTTGCTTACTCACCTGATGGCAGTTGCATTGTTTCTGCCTCTGATGATAACTCCATCAAGGTTTGGGCATCACAGACTCTTACCTCCTTTGATCAACTTCAATTTCAAGAGAGTGGGTGGATTGAGCTTTCTGATGGTGCTTGCTTTTTCTGGATACCTTCTTGGGCTAGGAATGCATTTTATCTTCCTACTCACACTTTGGTCATGTCATCATACCAGGCTTACAAGTTTGACTTGAGTAATTTCTCATATGGAAGGTCTTGGATGTCTTGCTGGAAATGATGATCAGGCTATACTCTTGTATTTTATGGTTGTTAGTCATATTGGTTTGTGGAGCCTAGATACCAGATAGTCCTTGTTATCTGCCAAAGTTACCAGATGAACTACAAGACTGACCTGCAATATACTGACAAAGTTATGTCTGTCATGGAAGGTATGAGGCATGTTGACTGAGATACAATGTTTGATTGATCAGTTGTTTCAATCACTGTAAGGCTTTATTTAGTAAATTGGGACTAGGGTAGGATGGAGTCTTACATCTGTGTGCAGATTTTTCTGTTCCTTGATACTGGGTGTGGGAGTGATCAGAAGGTTTGTGATGCAAAACCATACGTTGCATACGAGGAACACCGCACAACCAACCGCAGAAGTGGGGACACACATCAAGTTATGCTCGACACGAATCTCACTTGATTTCCGAGGTCTATCCCAACCAATCATTACTTGTACCAGCAAGGTTTACGACAAGAGTGCAACGGCCCTCCTGAGTCGCACTGATCCATCTATAAGTAGACCCAACAGCGTCAGAGTGTCCCCAATCTCAAATAATGATGCAGCCGAGTCCGCAATCGATGCCTTGTCGTGGTTTTAATCGTAAAATTCATGCACTGGCATCAATCATACAAAGTATTGCATGGTACCCTGCAAAAAAAAGGAAAGGTCAATGGCACCGAGGACAATGCAGCGCAAAGACAAGTAAAAAGAGCAAAGACTCACCAATTTTCTCGTCTGCATACCCTTGTCCCGCTCGTTCTCCTCAGCCGCACTAAACACAGTGAAAAATCTTCCGACTCCTCCGTCATTCGAAGCCTCGGTCCCACCTTCGGCACTACTTAAACCACCATCACTGTTTCCTCTCCCTCTGATCGTTAAAATACTGGCCATGTTTCCACATCGATAGCAATAATTAGGTGCACTCCATACAGTAACGAGCGATTCATCAAACATATATTTGTAACCTTCTTGGACGAGCTGGTGAGCGCGGGCTATGAGGGTTAGGTCATTTGTGTGGTTGAACTATGCGAGTCGACGGTGAGCTTTTGGAGGGGAAATTGTCGGCGAAGAGTACCTCTCGGGTGACGTTTCCTCCAAATAACCATCCAGCACCACGTGGGCTGACAGCCCATGTATCAATTTCTTCGGGGTCTGACCACATGAGATCTTTGTCGAGAAGAATGAGGAGAGTATACCACAAAAAGGAGATGGAGCGAACCGCAAAAAGCACCCTCGTGTGGAATTTCTTGGGCGCGCGACAAGACACGTATTTGATCTAGCGTGCGTATATCAGGCGAGAGTCCGCCATGTACACATAATGTTTCTCCATCGATTATCTATTATGGGTGGGTCCATAAGGGGTCAATAAGTGGGAAATGATGGAAAGGCACCCACCGCGGCAAGATTTAGGTAGTCAAAAACGTTGCAACAAGCTTTCCAGACGGCCGCACTACCGTACTTTTGTTGACATTCGTCTGTGGTAGCCCGTGGTGAGTTGGCAGTCTTGAGGAAGACGAACATACGGACCGTAAAATCCGTAAACTTGCGTTATCTGTCTACTCTCGTGGTTTCCTCGGAGGAGGGTGACTTTATCTGGGTATCTGGACGGGAGTGAGAGGAGAGAGAATGGCGACGGGCCCCCTACCTCGCTTTGAAGGCTAAGAGGAGGGACACTGTCTCAAGGCTGTAGTGACCACGGTCCACAAAGTCGCCCTGTCACCATAAATGATCGATGACGGACATTGAGCACGGAGCTCTTCACCGAAAGCGACACCTACGTGCCATAAAAATGTAGCTCGTCTCTGGGACCTTTCCGCCCTTCCTGAGCAATTCGAGGAGGTCCCAAAACTGGCCGTGGATGTCCCCGCATATCGTGACCGGGGACGAGACGGGCTGTATGTTGGACTCTTCCATGAGGATGCACCGGACGGTGTCGCAGAGGGCCTTCATGTCGGCCTCGGGTAGATGCTGGCAGTTCATGAGCTGTTCTATCCATTTGTCGGGGTCGTATGGCATGGTGGTGGTGAGCGGCGAGTCGAGTCGGGCGACGTCGGTCGGCTCAGCTCTCGCTGTGGGAAGGAAATCTCCGAATCTGCTCATTACCAAACACCACGCGCTCGTTGCCAGCGACGACGGCCATGCAGCTACTACGGTGTCTGCTCTCGTTGTCTATATTCGCCCTCACCGCACGGGCCATCCATGAATCCGAGGTCGGCATCGTCGACTGGTACACGAAGCTCGTCGGCATTCCCTTGTACACGTCACAGCTCACCAAGCCTATATTCCACGGCGACACCATACTCACTGCGACCGCCAACAACGTGCTGGCAGCCCTCAACACTACTGATGGCAGCATAGGTCAGCTTGGTTTCGTTCTCCGTGTGCACGGCCGTGACCTCGATTCTTGCAGTGTGGAGAAGCATACACGATGCTGAAGACGCCATCATGGGGTTCAAAGTGCACGACGACAGTATGTCTCTCGTCCGCGTCGTTGTGTACGCTCTTGCTCATCCCACCTCAGGTCTGTATGCACTCTCTGGGCCTGGAGGGTCCTCGCTTCGCGTCTACGACGTCTCGACCGGCCACCTCGTTCGCGAAACGCGACTGCACAACCATGTGGAAAGTGAAACACGAGACCCGCCTAATCTCGGTGTTGCGTTGACGCTGGTCCGTGCCGAGGGTGGAGACCAAGCCATCGTTCTCACAAACGGACACACCGTTCAATGTATCCAATCCGGCACAGGTGAAACCGTATGGCAATGGACGTCCGAGGACCAGGCGTGAGTGAAACGCGCGCATACAGTCCCGTCCTGACACCCTGGTCCAGTTCGCTCATCTTGTACACTCATATATACCCCGATACCCATACATCCACGCTCTACCTCGTGGGCTTTGCAAAGTCCGCCAAATCATACACGCTACATGCTACGACACTCAATCTCGCTACGGGCGAAGTTATAGCCAGCGTGAACATACCAGCCACCATAACGAATGCGCAGACCGATTTCCTCTTACTGGGCCCTTCGCGTGCCGGATCGAGCGCGGACGCTGATGCATTTGGACCAACTCTGATCTGGCTTTCTCCGTCGTCGACTGCATCCAGCGGTCCTCTGTCTCTGTTTTCGGCTCCTCTTCCTCCCTCACTCAAGGGCAAAGTTTTGACGCTTCCTAATGCATTGTACAAGCGCATACAAGATGTCAGTCTCTTGGGCAATGGGCTGTTCATGGCTTTCCGTGACAATGGCACTGCAGAAGTCATCGGCTATGAAACCGGCGGTTCGCCAGTGAGGGTGGTATGGGATTTTGGTGATGTAGTGAGTCCCATTGCTGGACTGGTTGTACGATCGTTGCTGACTGACCCGCATACAGACACCATCTTCTTCCGCCTCGGGGTCGCACTTTTTCGGTGCGCCGTCTGGAGATGGGCAACCCTGTATAGGCAAGGTTGCTTGGTCGAGTATTCATAACGTGGGTTGCGCTCGATTTGCAGAAATAAAACCTGAGACGTGAATTCAATAGCACGCGATTCATCAAACGTTCAAGGCGAACCTGGAGCAGGGCACAGGCCGGATGACGGGTTTCACGTTCCCCTTTGACACCAACGAACATGGAACCATCAGACATGTATGTGCCTTGTTGCTTTGTCCCATATCTGGCTTCAACTCTGGTGTTTCATTTAGGTCGCCTTCTCACCTTCATCCCACGTTTCCTCAGGAGACGAAGCTCCCCACAAGGTCTTTCTTGTGACTTCCACAGGATCTCTCTCACTCTGGGATCGCAATGTACTTCAATGGGTACGCGAAGAATCTCTTGCAGCCGTGCAAACCGCTACCATCGTCGAGCTTCCGCCTACGAGAGAGGAGGTGATTGGCGGTATGAGCGAAAGCTTTTGGAGCAAGATTGCAAGACAGATGGAGGATACCAAGGTACTGTTTCCTTTCCGCATCAAACAACATCATCCTTGATGTTCTCGTCATTAGAACTTACCACACTACATCACGCACTTTGTCACGCGATTTGTGACGGGCTCGTATGCATCGCTGTCTTCCCCCATTTCCCTAACTCCCTCTTCTCCCTCTACATCGACAGTACCTTACCGCGTCCCTAACCGTTCGCCTGCTTCGCCCGAGACGCTCGTTCGTGATCCATTCTCTTTCCGTCAGTTGCTTGTTTGTTCCACGGCGTATGGGAAGCTCTTTGCACTGGATACCTCTACGGGTGCGATTGTATGGAGTCGGATCCTTGGACTTGGGTGGGCAGGAAAGGTTGGTGGAAGGATTGTGCCTGTGAGGGCGTTCTTGGTCCGTGAAAATGAGGGCGGAGCGGAGCACGAAGGGATTGTGCTGGTGACTCAAAGAATCGCTGATAATGTGGGTATTCCTGCTGTCGTTGTATTCTGGTGCTTTTATTGATTTGGATAGTCATTGGTGGATACGGTTATTTTCCACTTCGACCCTCTGACAGGGGAGGATATCAAGATTGTTACATCTACGGATGACGAAACCAACAGTCACCGCCTCAATGTCAAAGATGCCAATGGTCGATGGGTCAGCCCGTTGGAAGGTGTGGATGCCATTTCCGGTCCATTGATAGATGTATTCCCCATGCCGGATGGAAATGATACGATTGGGATGTTGGATGAGTTCCTGCAGGTCAGTCCAAGCTTGTTTGTTGTCTACCCTCGATCTGACTTTGTGACAGGTTCAGCTTTATCCTGACACTCCCACCACACGTGCTTCTCTCACATCTTTGGCCCCTCGACTCCACCTCGCACTGCGAGCCGGTACACAGGTCCTTGGTCATCGGCTTGGTTTGAACGATGAACTTTCTTTCTTCCATGTCGCCTTCCCAACCTGGGGTGTGTCCTTTAGTGAGGACGAAGAGGTGGTCGCGATCATCCAAAGCGCTCACAAGGGCCATGAAGTGGCAAGCATAGGAAAAGTGAAAGGGGACAGGAGCACGTTGTACAAATATCTCAATCCCCACCTGAGCGCGGTGATCTCCGCTCCGTCTCGCGCTTCCTCGCCTCCTTCAGGCAGCTGTGGCCTATACGTGATTGACACTGTGAAAGGCACAGTGTTGTACCACGTCTCCTTACCTGTCGTCGATGGGAAATGCGACATTCAGGTTGTCTTGGACGAAAACTGGCTGGTGTATTCATATTATGATGACGACGCCGAGGGCGGCGGTGCAAAGGGTTACCGTGTTGTGTCGGCAGAAATGTATGAAGGAAAGGGACCGGACGAGAAGATTTCGAGGTGCGTCGTTGATGCGGCTTCTCATAAACATTGTACTGACGAGCATGTGTTGATAGTTCGGACATTACCTCGTACTCAAACAAGACCAGCGATATTTCAGTATACGAACAAGCGTTCGTGGTATCGCACGGGATTACCGCCATTGCGACCACGACAACTAAATTCGGGGTATCGACCAAGGATATAATTAGTATGGCTAATAAATACTTTTTCTGAAGCGACGCTAATGCTCGGTATTGCACAGTATCTAGTCGGAAAAACGCAATCCATTCTATTCCACACCGTCTGCTGAACCCACGCAGACCAAAACGAAAACCAACGAGCGAGGAGGTGGAGGAAATGCTTATGCAGTACGACCCGATACTGCCAGATGACGGGCGATTGGTATTGTCGCACAACTACAAGGTTTGTTTGTTTTGCAAACTGTCTCGTGTGGTGGAAAACTCATTGACGACCCCAACAGGTGGCTGCTGTGCGTCAGATAATCACTGCACCGTCGCTCCTCGAATCGACGTCTCTGGTGCTCGCGGTGGGCACAGACTTGTTCCTTACGCGCGTTTCGACCTCGGGCACGTTTGACGTGCTCTCTGAAAACTTCAACAAGGTGCAGCTGGTGTTGACTGTGGTTGGGCTGGCCGTAGCGATCGCGGTGACAAAGCCGATGGTACGACGGAAGAAATTGAGGGAACAATGGTATCAATAGACTCTCTTGTATTTGCACAGCCACATAGACAAGGGGTGAGACGCGTGCTAGCTTGCCCTAAACTGATCAAAGTACCTACACAATTCGGCGCGTCTCTTCATTGCGCTACACGACGAGGACGATGACGAGTACCATCGAGTACGCCGCGCTCCCCTTTGACGGAGAGTCGTACATTGACGAGCTCGACGTAATTGGCGCGTCGAGCAGCACGACCGTCGTCGGCGACGCGACTCCGCCAGACCATACCTCTCGTCAACTCAGCTCGAATACCCTCATCATACCCGCACGAAAGGGCAAGCGCTCGCGTACGCCCTCGTTCTCAGGAAAAGATGACCCCAAAGCCGACACCACACAAAAGAAACAAAAAATGGAGAACAAGAAAGCGGTGAGTCCGCACTTGTTCCCGCGTGCAGGCCCACTGACATATGTCCCGTCTCTCGGTTCGGTCTGTTGCATACAGCTCACGATCGTGATCAACGCCAAGCGTACCCAGGTGGAGGCCGCACGCCGACGCTGGCTGTTTCGTCACCGGGATCTCTTCCAACCGCTCTTGCCGTCCACCAATTTCATTGACGTGCTCCGCAAAGATGTCGGCGATTTGGGAGAAACGGTGACCTATGTGCCGTTTCACGTGTTGACGGAACAGCCGGCCTTGATTCAAGGGGGTAACATGAAGGATTATCAGGTGCGTGTGTGGTTGCTTGAAATGTGGCACTGTGCCTGGTCTGCTAACGCGCACGTCATGACCAGCTGCAAGGATTGGCATTTCTTGTATACATGTATAATAATGGTGGGCGTTGGTGCCATGACTGGGGATTTGATGGTTAACGATGACTTTGTAGGGATGAGTTGCATTCTCGGAGATGGTGGGTCGCGTCGCGTGCTCATTTATCCTAAATACCGGTCTGAATGCGTCTCGTAGAGATGGGTCTTGGCAAGACGCTGCAGGTTTGGACATGACCTCTGCAAAGGTAGCTCACGTGATGATCCTTTTATAGACCCTGTCCTTGTTCGCGTATATCAAAGAGCAGTCTACAGGTTCGTGTCGTAGCTATGTATATTTGGTGTGCTTAGTTACACACTTGTCCCTTTTCACAGGTCCTCAAGATCCTCATCTCGTCATTTGCCCTCTTTCCGTTTTATCTTCCTGGCAAAATGTTCTCCCTTTCCGTCCGAGTTCCCGCGGAACACTAATAACCTAGTTGTTTACAATAGGAAGCTGCTCGTTGGCTCCCTTCTTTCAACGTCCTGCGGTATCACGGGACCCAACCCGAACGAGACCGACTCAGACTGGCCATCCGAAACGAACAAATCAAGTTTGACATCTGTCTCACAACGTACGATGCATACGCTTCGGACGATGGCTGGTTCAAGACTAGACGGTGGTTTTACTGTGTCCTCGATGAAGGTCACAGGATCAAAAACTCGGATACTCAGTTGTCGGGCAAGCTCAAGGGATTGGGATCCCTGTTCCGTCTGAGTACGTGCCTTCCGCCCGAGTTTTGCATTTACCGGATTTGGTGACGGGCGCTCTTCAGTCTTGACGGGTACACCCGTACAAAACAACCTGGTCGAGCTTTGGAGCCTCTTGCACTGGTTATATCCAGTAGTTTTTACGCTTGCTTCGGAGCGTATCTTTCGTGATTCTTTCGACCTTTCTAAAGGGACCTATTCTATCCCCATCCTCCAAGCTGCCCAGGAGCTTCTTAAAGTGATCATGATGCGTCGGACGAAAGATTTGGTTGAGATTAGTGTTCCACCGTGCGAAGAGCTGACAGTGTTTATACCAATGACGGAGGCGCAGAGATTTTGGACATATCGATTGTTGACTCGGATGGATACGTTAGACTTGCAGGAAGTATTCACCAGTAAACTGGAAGATGGACCAGAGGACGACGGGCGAAGGCAAGTCAGGGAACAAATCGCGTCACAGATAAAGCAAACGGCTACTGGGGAGGCGAACCGTAAGAAGAGATCTAGTCTTTGAAGGAACCAATTCGCTAATCTTGTGGTCGCAGGTTGGAAGAGGCTCATGAACTTGTTGATGCAACTCCGCAAAGTCTGTGACCAGTATGCATTCCTTTCATGTCTGTTGAGCTCGGGTTCTGAACTATGTGTAGCCCGTATATGCTTGAAGACGCGTCGCCGTCTCCGTATGTCATCGGAGAGCACATCGTCGCCTCTTCCTCGAAGCTTATTGTCATTGACAAGATTCTCTCCGATGTCCTTCCGAAGGGCGAACGGGTTCTCATCTTCTCTGTATGTCTTGGCGTTTAATCTTCTCGACGCGTCTCTTCTGATCCGCTTTGGGGATAGCAATGGACAAAGTGGGTTCAGTCGATTCTTTATATGGACATACCGGTAACGATCATTCATATAGCATGCTAGATATGCTGGAAGACTTTATGGAACTTCGCAATATACCCTATGCACGACTGGATGGGGGGACCACGCGTCCACGACGTACCCTGGATATCAAACTGGTGCGTGTTACTTGTATGCTGGCATACGCGGGCTCACCTCTTGCCTCAGTTTCAACAGGAAAAATCACGTAAGAGCTCTCCTGCATATTTGTTCGTCTTGTTGAGCCCCATTATATGTAGCTTATAAAGTCTTTTTGGTGTCTACAAGAGCTGGTGGTCTTGGTCGGTCGAAATTTAGTGCTGTATCTTGCAGATAAAACTGATCCACACCTAGGTATCAATCTTACCCGAGCGTCCACGGTCATCATGTGTGACTCTGACTGGAATCCACAAAATGACCTGCAAGCCATCGCGCGAGCGCACCGTATCGGACAAACCAAGGTCGTCAGAGTGAGCGAGTTCCCTTCATCCTCTTTCCGTAGGACTGACCAGACGACGAAGGTGTATCGACTGATCTGTCGAGGAAGCGTTGAAGACCAGATGCTGGATCGAATTCGCCGCAAACTGTTTCTCTCACTCAAAGTCATGTCCTCGCATGCCACCAACTCTTCCGATGCTGAAGAACACGCCCAGCAACTCAAAAAAGCGGAGCTGATGGACATCTTGCGCAAAGGTAGCAGCGCCATTTCGGGTGAAAAAACTGGCATGGACTTTGGGCGATTTTTGAACGCGCCGATCGATGCGATCTTGCACGAGTCGAGGGCACGTGAGGGCGTCAGGGACGCACGGATGAAAAAGGAATTAGGCGAGGGTGGGAATAGTGATTCTGTCGTCAAGGCAGAAGAAACAGAAAAACTTCTTCAAGACGCTGAGGAAGAGGAACGCCGGCTGCTGAGCGGTGTCGCCCAGGTACAAAGCCGATTATTTGAAGGCCAAGTGATTGGTCGACGACAGAACAACCAAGAGATCGCCTGGGAATGGAAAGAACTACAGAAACGGGCACGGACACAACGGCTCGTCGTGGTCGACGGGATACATGTCGCGGCCGACTATATCACTTTTGATGAGGTGAGCCACCCCAAAAACAGACTATTTTTCTGTGGAATACCAAAACGAGCGTTTTCAGCCCACAAATAATGCCAAGAGTTCTCCCAAGAAGCGGTCGAGAGTCAAATACGATTCAGAGGATTGGTGCATCTATTGCAGAGACGGCGGTGAAGTGGTCGTGTGCAGCTCATGTCCCCGAGGTACATTCCCGCACCCACGCCATGACTTGTTGATGCCGATCGCTATTCCAGTGTTCCATCCCGAGTGTCACGACATCACCCCGGCACAGCTCAAGAGGCTCCCATCGATTCCGTGTAGTCAGCATAATTGCGCGGAATGTCAAAGGAATACCGCGCAGTCCGGTGGGATGCTCTTTCGGTACGGCCGAAAACTCGTCTCGGCCATCTCGGGTTCTAAATCTGTGTCTTTCTTTTCCAATAGATGCCAGACGTGTCCTCAAGCGTTCTGCGAGGATTGTCTGCCAGAGGGTGACATCGATGCTGTTGGTGACGTCCTACCCGAGTTGTACGTGTGAACGCGTTGGTTGTGGATAAACCTTGCTCATGTGTCGTGCAGTACGTTGCTCGGATTTGGTGCGCAGACGACCGCATATTACATACGCTGTCACGATTGCCACGCCCTTTGGGCCCAAGATCCTGCTGCATGGCAGGTATGGGAAGAGGAAATGGTAGAAATCCAAGCAAAGGTCGAATCAGCTGCCATGGCTGAACGGGGCAAATGACTGGTGCACGTGTTCGAATCATCATCATTGCTTTGTTTATCACAGCATGTACAAGATTTACCTAGCAACGCACGTTACTACGCAATTTTATTACACCGACTGTACCTCGTTTCTTTCTTTCTCATGGAACGCATGTTAATTGACGAGTCGACGTGGATGAGTTCAGAATGGTTGTTCGGCTAACACCTCAGATATTTTGACGATCAGCTCGTCCGGGTTCTTCAACTCGGCTGCGAAGTATGCCTTTGCCCCACCCACGCCACGGGACCACACGAGCTGCACGATGGCATCATACGCAGCAGGGTTCGATGCCCTTGTGACCGTGCAGACAAAGTCCCGTTTCTTGTTATAGATAAACAGCCCTCCGAGGGCAGACTGGAGGGGGGTGTTGGTCAAGAGGTCGACTGGCACTTGGATCTTGATCACCATGCTCTTGTTCTCGGCCGCGTTCTTTGTGAGACCTGGTTTGATTGGAGTCGTATCAGGGGTAGCAAGACCGAGCATCTGGCGCGTGAGATCCGCTCTGGAGATCGTCCCAGACGCCAGTGGGCCACCATAAGTCGGTTTCAGCGTGACGGTCGTCGCCGCACAAAACGGGTTACACGCTGGCTTGTGCGTCTTCCAATGTGCGCCTGCGAAATCCGCCACGTGTCAGCGTTTGAACGCACCGAGTCGAGAACGCCGCTCACGCTGGCACTCGGTCGAGCAATACCGAACGACGTGACACCTCGCGCACTGCTTCAGCCCGCTTCCCTTGACTTTGCAATTCTCGCATCGTTTCTCCTCCCAAGGCGCCGCTTCGCCCTTACGCTTCCGCTCCCAGCGCTGGATGGCCGCGGTCACCCTCGCCCCATATATCATGCACATCTTCCGGGGTGCATCACCGTTGGCCTCCGCAATGTCCAAGTCGGCACCGTGTTCCATCAAGGCGTCCACCATCGGTACGTCACCCCCCTGAAACGCGAAGAAGAGGGGTATCTCCCCGAAACGATTCTGTGCATTGACGTTGGCACCCTTTTCCAAGAGCCGCTTGGCAACTTCCGTGCGTCCTCTTGGGGGCGTGCAGGCGTGATGCAGCGCTGTGTTGCCAGAGATGTCCATGATTTCGAGCGACGCGCCAGCGTCGATGAGATAGTTCATCACGTCGAGGTGGCGCATGGGTGGGCTTGGTGTGCAGGGTTCGAGTCGGAGTGCACCGAGGACCGTGAAGGAGACGAATCCAAACAGAAAGGGCGTTTGGGTGGTAGTCAGATCTGGCGCTGCACCCGATTCGACAGCCTAAACAAGGCGAAAACGCGCGGAGTCAATCTCGCGACGCTTTTTTTTTTTTTTTGCGCGTGGACGCGCATGTTTGAACATGAAGAAAAGATGGACAGACCTGCTTGACGGCGTCGTACTCGCCGAACATGCACGCGAGCGCAAACGGAGAGAGCTTGTTGTAGTCGAATTCGGCGTATTCTGAAGCGGAAACAAGAATGCAACGGGTCAGCGTTTTGAGCGCGCATAGGGTAGCGAGGGAGACAGGGGTCGACCGGATCAAACGGATGTGTTCCAAGTTGGATGGAGACTATAGACGACGAAAAGAAAGACACGCACGCGTCTGGAACATGCCGCGCAGTCTCTCGCTGCCCATCCTGATACTGATGAACCCAGGCTGGTCGAGGATCGTCCTCATCTCAGGGGTGATGGACAAGCCACCATCGCTGTTTTGGCCTGTCACTGGTCATCTGATTAGCCACGTAGCCGTGATTGCAGTAGATCCACTGACCTGGGCACATTTTGCCGTAGTACAAAGTTGGTTCAACTTGTATTGCGTCAATCAAGCTCAAGGTTGCCACGTGAGTCGGGTCAGCTGTTAGCGAACCCCGCATAAAGAGCGTACTTCATCACCGGAAGGCGGACCACAATCACAGCGTCAATCTCGGTGCGCAGCATGACTCGCAAGACACGTGTGTCGCAGTATGTAGGCCCTATGAGGGAACTCTTACCACAGTTGGCCAGGTAACATCAGACTAGACCGACTACCGCTCGGAAAATCATGGAACAAGACGGCATTTCTAGTAGTAGTACTAAGCAGGCAGGGCACCTAGCTCCGCCGAGTTGGGATCACGATGATGTTGACACATAAAATGATGAGCTAAAAACAGTGCTTATCATTCCTTCAAGTCTCGAACTGTCCAACCGGGCAATCTTGAGGGGTGACAGACAGTTTCAGGTGCGTTCTGCAAACGACTTCAAGAACAGTTCACATACTTCATCAGAAACACATCAGGAAATGCTTGCGGGTGTCCGGACACGCGCTGCGTTCCAAACAACTGAAAGAGCCAATCGACGGGCGGCACATAGATAAGCCATCTGGGAAAACCTCCTCACCATACAGGGTAAACAATCTTCCCAAGCCTTACTAAGTCTTGTTTGAGACCCTGGAGCCTTTGGGACGGACTGTGAGAACGGTTCACTGAACTATCTATCTCTGCTTAATCGACTATTCATCATCCAGCTACCCATGAGAGTTCCCGCGAACACA
This sequence comes from Boletus semigastroideus, assembly GCA_038090295.1. Classification (NCBI taxonomy): domain Eukaryota; kingdom Fungi; phylum Basidiomycota; class Agaricomycetes; order Boletales; family Boletaceae; genus Boletus; species Boletus semigastroideus. The sequence goes on from JBBPMK010000171.1 coordinate 22,674, forward strand.
TGGTCTCTGCTACTTACATCCACCCAGCTGACTATGATTGGTGCCTGGGTATGGGTCATCGACTAGTTTAAGGTTTGTCTCACGTGGCGTTTATCCATGTTTTGCAAGATCTCCTTCATTTCTCTAAATCAAGGACACCCGGAAACTGCAGACATGGCCACACTACTTCCGTTTTTTTCTCCTTTCCGAAGTCTTTCTATCAAGATCGCCGATCTCATCTTTGCCTCACCAGAAATTATGATCCCCAGTTGTTACATTACCTGATCGTTCATGTCGAACCATCACACGCCCCGCGTTTCCTCAGTACATATAAGGCGCCACAAATGCGAAGAGGTCTTCAATATCGCATCTCAACCATCGTCAATATGCCTTCCACTATCATTCATACCGGTCCTCCGACTCACCCTGCTCTCTGTATGTAAAAGCCGCGTATACAAACGAACCTCGACCTCTAATTATTTGGACTATTAGACCTCCGCGATGCAAAAGACGCTCATATCGTCTTGGAAGCCGTTAGGCTCAATATGCTCCCATTGATCAGACGTCGGCTGACCGCCAATGAGCGCGAGCAGTTGGTTTCAGGCAACATCTTTGTTTGGGAGGAAGCAGAGAACGATGGAGGTCTTTTGCGTTGGACTGACGGGAGAAGATGGTCAGCACTATTACCTCTTTTCTTTTCTTGAACGATTCCCATGCTGAACGACTATTAGGTCACAAAGTCGGATGCGGGGCGACTATCTGTTCTACGAAGAAAAAATGGAACCCACTCAAGAGGAAAAGGATGCCAAGGCGGCTCTCAGGTAGTTGTATTTTTGAAACGCAATCATGATTATACTTACCGGCCGCCGCAGAGCACGGCGGGCGACTGACCCACTCGTAGCTGCGCCGCCGACCAACAGACGAAAAGATCGTCCAAATCGCCCGAATGGACTCACGAAACAAACGTACTCGGCGGTAGTGCATCTTCCTGGATCAACCCATCCGCGCAAATGGCATGTGGTGGGCTATTTTACGGTCAGCTGAAATGTCTTTAGGATGATTCGTTAGACTTGTCATATCTCATCAACTTTTTTCTCTAGGGGGATACTTACCAGCGGCTCCCTACTATCGAAAGTTACGACTATCTGCGCAACTTGCGTGTTCCACAAGGCATCATTGCATCTAGTAAAGCCAACGGAGCGCGGAATGATCGCTTTTCCGTGATAGACTCACAGGAGGGTTTTACTATAGCCGAATTTCCAGCCCAACCAGGTTTAGCCCACTACCTGCAACACCAGCGGCCTCACAAAGTCCCCTCATCGCCCGTATCTTCTGTATCCTCCCTGTCCAGTCCCTCGTCCCCGATGCTTCGCCACCCTTACTCGCCACCTCCACAGGCTGCCACGTCACGCCCTTATCCCCATGGCACAACCCTGCCAAGTATAGCTTCCATTACTACTCAGCAAGTACATTCCGGTATCCCCCCCAACCCCCGTGCACCTCACTCAGTACGTTTAAGTCACCCTTCCCCAAGTAACTATAGCCCGCTGTCAGCGGAGGATAAGCGAGTTTTGAGCAGCTTCCGTGTGGTACTATGACAATAATCATGCTACTCATACTCCCTAGGCCTTTGATATTATGGCATCCTATGTCCCCGTAGTAGTTCAGCGTGTCTAATTGTTTTCACGTTTTCGGTGTTTTGTTATCCTACACAGTCATCCCACGTACTTATCTCGGACTGTATTATTCGCTGCTCGTGTGGCTTTATTCTACCACTCATTCAGGAACCCGGGCCTGCATAATGGTTAGTAATACTATGCGATAACCCTCTCCCGTGACTTTCATTCTGGCCCTAGTAATAATTGCTCTGAAGCAAGCTCGGAAGAACTGTCTTTCTTCAACTCCAATCTGGTGGAAGTTATGATCCGCGAGGTGCCAACTGAGTACGACGACCCAAGTTTTCACACTGCTGCTATCCGTTCTGCTGATCCGTGGTCGAATAGAAACACGCCCGTTAGAGAACTGCCGCTCAGCGGGGCCACCATCAGACGGGCCGACGGATGCATTTCAGCCGTTGTTTCAGGTCAAGTCTTGCCCTAAGTTTGTCCCTCCTAACCGAGCTTTATTTTTGTTTACAAGAAATACCCGATGGCGGTTCCGCACGCTGTATAGTTACCATTGGATTCGTCCATGGCTATTTACATCCATTCAGCTTAGTCGTAGCGTACCCAGGAACGACTGGGGGCAGCCGGGGTTACCACGCTCCACAAGCGTCGCTGATCGGCTGCGCTCAACCCAAGTTTACTCGCTGGACAAAGTGTGGGATTATGGCCACCAACCACCCCAGGAGAACAACCTTATCGCACCATCCCAGGTACGCGTCACGGTATGAACGTCCGTATGCAGGCATTGGGCTCCCCACTAGGGCTGCGACCCACATGGTCCATTCTGATGCGCTGTCATGTCGACTCGGCGGAACGCTGAACAAAAGACAGTGACGACGTACGTGATATGCCTGTTTTCGGTTCTTGTTCTCATCCTGCGGGCGCCACGACCACGTTTCTAGAACAAACCGTACGGAAATAGACCTGGGCATCATTACGACATCGCAATCCATGCCATGCGGGACTTACCGGTGACGGATTGGAGACCAACCCTGTACTGAACCAAAAGTAACCCGACGCTGTTGCCGGCCATTGACTTGGGGCCGGAAAATTTTGTGTTTTTAGACCAACACAGGGTTTAGCGTATCGCTCGGTGTTTCTCCGCCGATGCCGTCTCCATGCTCGGCCACCTTGAGGAGAGAATTGGCGCACAGGCACTGGATACACCAAACGGAGGTAGACTTTTGAATTGAAAGTTTTGACTCCATCGATATGATGGGCCACGACAAGCGCGCTTGCCATCTGACTTGATGATATCTGGCTGCTCTCGAGCACCTGCTTCAGTTTTCGCAAGGGGGGGGGGTGGCCGACGTGGTGATGGCAGGGTCCCACAAGAAGCCTAACCACGAATCATAACTAGGGATGCGGTTGAACTTGGGACGCCGACTTATCTTGCTACCGATATCGCCTACACGATCCCAACAGGAAATGTTTGATTGACAATTGGCAATAATATCTGGGGGCATTTGGTTGACCGCAGCTCCTTCCCCGATGAAGAATGAAAGGGCTGACCTCCAGTTCCGGCTGTTGGTTTCAGCATCTTATCTTGGAGCGCAGTGCGTCAGCGCAGACGCACATTTCGGGATGCGGTCGCGGGGGAGGAAGGACGCTGAGATACGCTCAGATTAATTATGGAAAGGGTGCCACCGTACATCAATTTCCAACAACTCCTTGGGACATTTTCGCGGTTTCTGAGCTGTAACACATCCGTTCTGCGCCAACCTTGCCCCAAAACAATAGGGAGAACTCAGTCGTGTTTTTTGTTTGGTCTTGAGCTGACTCCATCCTTCCTCCGATCAGTCCTGATGTGAAATGGAATATGATGTGTGACCACACATGATCTAGTCTCGTTCCATTCATCGTCGCAAAAGATTGCAATGAATTGCTAGCCCTACCACCTGTCCGCAGCAGCAATCACGATTTCACGCGCCAAGCCAAGTTTAGAACACAAGATACCAAATGGGATACAACTTGCTCCGAATCCGTGCATGGGCGAGACTGACAAATACTGGGGGAGTCTTGTTTTCGTCCGAACAAGTCCATGGGGATATCACTGTTGTTACGTGGCATCGGGAAAGTCAATCTGACAGCACGGAACGCCAAGCAAGCCTGACAGTGCACCGTGAGTGATGCCCGTGTCCCAGGTGACTTGAAATGTAACCAGCAGCATTCAACAACTTCGGAACATTTGTAATTGTTTCGCGAGAAGAGATTGCGGTTAGAGTGGTCCACCCACGCGAAGAGGAAGCAATACACATACTTGCGAGCCAAAAGATCTTTCGCATAGTCCCACAGCAGTGACACCCCTGTTCCCGTGACGGAGTAGGGCATGGAATTTTCAAGGTACGCGAAGCATTTTCTGTGACTGCCACCGCATGTTTTTACCCCAAGATATGGATGTTTGCAAGTCGATGCATTCAAACACATTCAGGACACCACTGTGTGCTCCTCAAGAATGGCTTGTGTCTATATCCAGTGTAATAGAGTACGAGATCAATTTGGAGAGGATGAATGTGAAGCACGCTATTTGTTCGTGTCATCGTTGGAACCCGCGAATGCTGGCTTGTACCCTCGAAGAGGTCGGTTTTCAGTACTGTATGTGGAACAATCACCCAAGTTGACAAATCGAAGAAATTAGCGGGTTTATAACTCCTGAACTTTAAGACGAACACGTAAACTCACGGGAGAGGATCGAAACTAAAAAAAAGCACACCATCGCCTAACCGTGACGTACAACAGAGCCATAATTTTTAACATGTGTATGACCTGCACTCACCTCAGCTCAAATGTTACCAGTTACCACAATTTTTTTCTGATAGATGCTGTCTACTTGCTTCCATCAGAAAGAAAACAGAAAACCTGGGCACTTGGGAACCCGAAGTGACAGACTTCCTCAGAAAATGGATCAAGTGAGTACATTTCGCCGTATCAGGGGTATTTTCATTTGTTGGCAAGGTTGTGATGAGCTTCCAGTGGCTGCCAGGCACCCGTAGATGGCCAGCATCCAGTCTGACTAAATTCTTCTCATGTCCGCTTGTTAATTTGATGGTTCCTGAAACTCGAGGTGAATCAGCGTCAAGTTTTTGCAAGTCAAGTGGGGGAGAAGAAACCGGACTGTTCAGTTCTTGATGGTGGCTTGGGATTTGTCTCCCACTGACATGTGATAACCCACAAAGAAGGTAAAGACAAAGTCACACTGTTTCAACTCCGCCTCGGCAAGCGGACTCTCATTTATTGATCGTGGAACGAAACCACAGCGCGATTTGGTGCGCACAAAATATTGCATCTGTGGTTCGACTCGGTTAGCCGTGTGTCGACGAGCCAGAAAAGCATCTCAGCTTGACCTAGAGGCCGTGCTGTCGGCGCGCGCTCCATTGGCGGTCCGGATAACCTGTCCCCATGCCAGCATCAACGCTAGCTTCAACTCGTACAAATCGATGCCCATTCGCAGTATCCGCGTTGTCCACGGTCGCTTCGTCTAACCATCATTACTCACACCGTCCCTGGTGCCTTCACGTGGTTTTCAATAAGCTTTCCGCCTCAGCATAGAGCCATGAACGACGCGAGCAGGATCACACTGATCTCACGCATATACCTTGCTTTCTAATCAATAATGCCATGCATGTCATCTCTGTGGCGGCCCGGAAGTTGAGCGTTGATGGTTGTTGTCCAGGGTGTTTCGATACTGATTCGATGCCATCGATCATCAACCACCAAATCACAACATTCGAGCATTGATTTGGCCTTATGGACTCGAAGGGAGAAAACGCACCATGTTTCCATGTTCGAATATACCGTCTGATGATCAACAGTTTCCTATATGTGGACTCAAACGTGTCAGGAAAATTCCCGCGAGAAAGTCGCCTAGTAGGATTGAAACAGGCAAGTACTGTCAGTCGACTAAACAACAATCTGATTGCCTCTTTTGTACGCCATCTTCTCAAGTTCCTTATGGTTGTGCCGGTGATCCCCAAAGCAGGCAAGTTAACATCAGAGTCACATGGCACGAAACCATAGTAATACAACACCAGAGTTTTGCATACTACACAACAATGGCACTTGGGCGATGGCGACGGACCCTACTATGATACAGTACTCAATACACTGCCCAGGACGTTGACACTCAGAATGTCACGCTTCTCCGTGAATAATCTTCTTGCCCAGTTCAACTTTCTGCTCGTCGCCGCTCACTTTTCCTGCGAGGATCTTCATTTCTCCCTTGACCATCGTGATGAATCCAGGCTTCTTCTCCGCACCCTCGGATGATGCTCGCTTGTCCGTCTTCGTTGTCGGTGAATCGGGTCCCGGCGCTTGTTGACCACCAAGCGACATCTGAGCCTCGGCGACGCTAGTTCCAGAGGGTGGAGGATGCAACTGTGCGGGATGATAATCCCCACCATAGCCTGGTAAAACCTTGGCATGTGCAGGTTTTCCTTCTTTCCCCCCTTCCTCCTGGACATCCTGTGACAGACCCTTCTGCTGGTCGGGCTCCTCTGAACCAAGCTTGGACCTTTGCTCGTCCTCTTCTGGCCCTGCAGCTGGTTCTTAGTCGCTATCATCACATACCCTAAATGATCTGACAAACTTTGTTCACCCGATTCGTCAGCGCTAGGCGCTGTATCCACCTTCCCTTGTTCGCTTTCGACTTGTTGACCCTTCGCCTCGCCCACTTCCTTTTGCGACTCAGTTTCGGAACCGGCACTAGCCAGTAAGTTGCTTTCACCGATTTGTGTTCCTGCTTCCGTACTCTTGGAAGGGCAATCCGACGGCTGGAAAACGACTGGGTGTTGGTCCTTTGAGAGTGCAGCATCGCTACCAGGAGTCATTCCAACTTCTTCCTTCTCGGACACTTCAGGCTGTACACATGGAGTGTAATCAGTAGATGTTGCTGACGAAGAGCCATCACAGAGAGAACGAGCTTGGCAGACCCACGGGCACCCGACGGAAAACTTTCACGGCAAGATCTATGCGACAGTGAGATCCAAGCATTACCGAATCAAAGAGGTTGCTCAAGTCTCCAATGACGCTGAAACGCCCGCGTACATCTCGCAGGAAACAAAAAAGGATGAGAGGGAATCATAGATGTGGAATGCTTAGAGGGGGAAAAGATAATCTCTGGGCAGTGCGATGACTTGCCATAAAAGTTTTCCAAACACATGAACTTGGAAATCAGCCCATTCGTGACAAGAACGAAATGTTTCTGATTGTCAACATCCCGCTACGAGCATGATGGAAATATAAAAGGAAAATCGCGGACACCTCGGACCTGCACAAGAAACGTGTGGCCATGTGCCAAAAAAAGACACGCAAGAATATCGGAAAATCATGGTTGTAGGATAGCTAAGCGAAAGACGATAATTGACCGACGTACCTCGCGATCCCCACCGACTGCGGATGGTTTGATGGTCTCTCTCCTCTGTCGAAGGGAGGTGGACCGACTTTCTTGCACTCTCTCGTCACGCTCGTCTGGTAAAAGGGCCACACTAGACTCGGAGAGGTTCCCCGGAAGGGCACCAACACCGCCGGAGGACTCTGCAGGTCGAGCACCCTTTAGTTCGCTGCTGGGCAAGGACACGTGGGATTTCCCCTGACGCTCCTCGGTGGCTAGCCATCGTCAATTCGTACGAAAGGCCGCGCAAAGTCACGACTTACTCAGATACGAGGACACGGTATCCTTGATGCCCTGGAGATCAGGAACGTATGAAGCGGCCGTTTGAGCGGCATAGTTGACTGCTTTCCCTACCTGCTCAGGCATGTATTGTGTGGCAGTTTGCACCATGGACGGTTGGTCTGCTTGCGTGGTCGGCTTCGATTCACTGCTCAGCTCGTCTGGTTGCTTCTCGAGCCCCTTTGGAGCCTGATGTTCCGCCCAGGACTTTTCTTCTGTTGTCTTTGGATCACCCGTGCTCGCTTTGGTCTCTGGGAATGTGGCGGGCGTATCGGTCGCAGGCCCGGACGCGAGTACGGATTCCGACCATTCCCTAGGGGGTGTGCCAGTTTCGAGCGACGGGATTGCTGGCGGTGAACCTCCAGTTGTCATATTGATGCGAGGAAGACAAAATGTGGTTGAACGCTTGAAACGTCAACAAGAGAGAGGCGGACATTCTCCGCCAGGTGAACCTGGTATTGAGGTCGGACCAGATGATGTCATGCCGACAACCTTGCCGTTTGAATTTCGTATTTTTTGTTTGTTTTACATTTTTCTTGTTCTATTTCTTCCGAAACCAAGACCCTTTCCAGCAGCCAGTTCTTTGGAAAAGACGTCCTGCAACGACCTTTTACAGCTAAGTTCAAATTGATTTCTACCACGCTCGCTCAGATTTGGGTTTACACTTGTTTTGACCAAACAATTCATTTCGGGTGGTCAAAACGTAGAGATCAACGAGGCCACACATTCATGAGTGGATAGCAAATGGTGATCAACATTATCCCCTTTCTTTCTAGATGTCAGGGGTATGTTCAATGCAACCCTCAAGGAGCTGAACGTGCATGAATACTACTGTCGAGAAAACCGTCAAAGAAAGGTGACATACAACAAGATCAAATGGATCGAGTTTCCGTTTCCCTCCCACATTGACTCACACATCCCTTCCTAGTCTCCTTTGTCCGTCGAATGATCCGGAGACTGATTCCCGTTGTGCAAGCTATTTGGACTGGCTTCATGCGAGCTGACATGGTCACTGTTCGTTCTTTGATGGCACCGGGAATATGTCAATGATTTCCATTCTCCATTTCTCGTCTTCGATCAGCTTGAGATGTCAAGGCAGAGCGCTGAGCGCTGAACGTGCTGATGACCACACTCGGGTTACCTTGATTGGGTATAGTTTTATTTGTTCAGTAAATAAGTGTAAACCCAAATCTGAGCGTGTGCTGTAAAAAAGGCTGCGCATTTTGTTATGATCATCAATCGTCCAGAGACCTCGCAGAAGATGTATGAATAGTCAATACTGCCTGAATATTTGACGAGGTCTGGACCAGCTGCCATACTGAAACTTGACTGAAACAGGGGCCAGTTTCAACTTGGAGCATGTTTGTTTGTTTGGCGGCACCCTTAGATTTCAACAAGAACAAATATACACCAACAAATGCCGGTATAAATAATTGAAAATCGTCGCCATGGAGGTTCATGTATAGTATCCAGCCTTAGCATTTCTCATTCGACCCAGTCCCATGGACCGCAGAATGTTCCAGCGCTATGCATACAACAAGGTGGCAAACACGCGCCCCCGACATCCCTCTCATCCCATAGAGCCATCAGGAGCATGGGGCGGTGGGTCAGCAACGAAGATGTTATCGCCTTTTACGTTGATGAATGAATACTGTCAAAGTCGTTGAGACTCCCGACGTTAGGGACGAAAAGAGCCCTGGGTGACATACCTCTACAAGAGCCGTTTCTTTGCCCCTGTTATAGTTCTGGTAAACGAGATTGACCTGCACAACATTAAGCGCAATCCAATAAAAAGTAAACCATTGCGCAAACCTCCGACATAAATGGTCGCAGCCCAGCGGACTCCAGCATCTCCCACCACGATAAAAAGTCTTCAAATCCCCGATCCCATGCGTGAATTTCGATCAGGAGCTGACCAAAGGGTGCGGGCTCCCCAGATGCGATGTAAGGTTGCAATATTTGAGAGAGCACGTCGAACTCCCATCCCTCGATATCTATCTTGAGTATATCGATATACCGATGTTCTGTCAAAGGAATCGTCTTTGACTGGGTGGCTACGATCGTGGGAACACATACTGTTCATGTCAAGGAGTGTCTTGAGGGTATAGAGTTTATGATCATCGCTCGAACTATGAGCATCAACGTTTGCCAGTCCCCACGGGTGGAAGTGGGCACGGTGGTCGCGTTTGATACTGCCAAACGAGTTGGAGCGATAGTCGTAGCCCCATATCTCACAATAGCGCGTTCGCTGGAGAGCCTCAGTTTCGAATGACGTCTCATAGTTCATGCCTGTCCAACGTCCTTGTTCCAGATATGAGATCGTGAGAACAGTCACGAAACTCACCGAACGTGTACATTAGACAATCCGGTTTGTGCATCAGTCGAGAAAGACCACATGTCCACTTTCCGCCATCTCCTAGGGATCCAACACGCTCCAATTCATGTGGACATTGAAATGTCGGGGGAAAAAAGCTCCCTGGTCGAGAACTCCATAAGCCAACTCGTAAAAACGGTCAATTATATAGCAGTACTTACAGACGGTATATGGTGGCCACGGATCCTTGTCCTCTGGGAACCTGAAAGGGATACGATAAGTCGAGAACCGCAAATAACGTAGTTGACGTACATGTGAATATCCCGAGGAGTTGGTCCAAACGTCCGTATCATCTCTTTGCGCTGCCCGATCATTTTCGAGTAGACCTGTTCAGCACGCTCAACCCGCGTGGGTAGATCGCTGTCTCGTATTGAAAACTCGTATACATCGGTCCGAAGTGGAGATTGATAAGGATTAAGCAGGTATATTGTTGTTAAGATGACGATTGCTACGCAGATGAAATATCGAGGATGTCGTTGCCAGACCAAAGGCATCTTTGAGGTTGTCGAGGGTCGGCGGGATGAAAGACTGACTGAGCGTGCGACTCTGCGCAGCTTAGTCGTATACACGACAGCCGAGTGTGGAATAATGATATATAGCGGGCCGGGTCAAGAAGTCTTGCAGGTGCGGAATCACCAGCCGGATAGTTGGTTGGTTCCTGACGACTCTTGAACAAAGATTCAGAGTCTCACACTAGCGACAAGTTGCGACGACTTACAGTAGCCCTGAGTGTTTCGTGGTGGTCGAAGGACAGTATTAACAAGGTAGCGCACGTTGGCTGTTCATGAGCACAGTCAAGACGTGGGAGAACAAGTGACACTAGCGAGTTGCCAAGTCTCCGCCTCTGATCTGAACAGCTTTGTGACAAAGCGAAAAATAAAACGAGCACGCAGCAGCACTGCTAGTATTCGTTGGCATTCGCGCTGAAAGGCGGTTTCTGGAGGTCACGGTCAAGCTTCAAGCCAGCAAAGTTCGAGAACCACAAGTTTCTGAACCCAACCGGTGCTAGGTGGAGTATCCGATTATCGGTTAGCCTGTCTGAAGCTTCGTGGAGTTAATCTCTCTTTTCTTGCACCGCCCTTGTAGGAATCCATTATTGTGGAAATTCATTGGAGTCTAATGACTACTCAGGTTCAGATGGCCCTATCCAGGTCCTATCGGCCCCACTGAGGTGCCGCATACGGATGTTGAGTCGCATGGCAGAGTGGATGCAAGAATGCCACACTCTCCATCGTACACGCGACTCTAACCTCATGTTTGAGATCATATTATGTTTGCATTACCGCCGAGTCCAGCCACACACGAGCTAGCCTCGAGGCGTCTGACGAGCTCCATGCCTTCCATTCCGTCATCTCAGCAAAAGCTGCGGCGATGCCACACTGCTTTTGGTGTCCTTTGGCAAGGCTCATACAGCAAGAGATTCTCGATGATTGGCAATTGACAAGTGGGTGCACACCCATGAGTCACCAGGTATGTACAAACGCACGCAACACTTTGCGGCCGCATGTCTCTTGTTACCCGTCCCGTAACGAAGCGGAACGGCCTTCCATTCATTTCGCAGCGCACAACTCCCTCGTGTTGTGGACCATCATCCACATATAACCCTACCTAATCTCGCGACGTTGTACAACCCATCCCACCACCTTTAGCCAGTAACAACCATGATTCACACCATCCGTTTCGTGTTGTATTGCATCCTGGTCGGTTTTTTTCTCCATTCCTCAATGTCTTCCACTCAATTTGGACTGTAGTTTCTCTTCGCAGCTGTCACATTGGCGTTGTCTGCGGTGAGAATACATTACACCACTCATATACCCTCGTACGATCCAACCAATCATGGAGTTCAGTTCTATGGTACGACTCCGGCCTCACCAAGCTGTCACCTGGCTAACTTCAAGCTATTCCACATAAGACCCAGTAGTCATTGAACTCTTGGTAACAAGTATTTTCACGATCTTGTGGGCTCCGTTTGTGTAAGCCAGTCTAGTTCATGGCGATTTACCTATCCACTGATCATTGCGTACAGCGCTCGCACGATCCACAGCAGACTTGAGCACCGCTTCTTCAGCTCCTTCGCAGCGGAGCTAATCGGTCTCTTTGTCTTTTTCCTCCTCTGGCTGGCTGGTGCCGCCATCGCCACCGTAAGTGGCCTCGCGCCCCAACTTTCATATTTGTTAACTCCGTTCGATCAATAGAATACTAGTAACCCTCCAGAGAACAATGTTTATTGGGGAAATCTCTCCTCGTGCTGGTTCTACTGGGAGTGCCGGACTCTCACGGCCATGCTCGCCTTTGCATGGCTGAGTTGGATCGTTGTGTTCGCATTGTTTGTCACGTCGCTGCTGTTCGCGATTGCAAACAAGGCATTCCGCGAACCAATGCACGGGCGATGGGACCGCCGTGCAACTCAGTATGGCGACCTGTCGATGCGTAATCTGCCCTGAGCTCGACGCTTGAGGATCAGAGAAGTATCATGTAGACGATGTGGCAGGAGTTGGGCGTGAGTTGGCAGTACTTTGGACGGGTGCCGAGAACTGTTTCGCGTTTTGTATTTACCGTATTACCGTATTATAGGTGTTCACTAGTTCAAGGTTGTATATTGGTAGATCCAGCTAGAATGACGGATTGGGAATGATTACGGCATCGAGGATGACATATGTGTCACATCGAGTCTGCGTCTGTCAATCATAATCATGGAACTCACTCCGGGCGTGCGTTACCTAGGTCGTTGGGCCGTCTCGACTGTCTTCCCCTTCCTCGGCTTATTTCTGCTTCTGCTGAGATTCCTCGCTTTTGCGGGGATTTCTCTGTCTGTGGGAGGTTTGATTGGCCTCTTGGTTACCATTTTTCTGACCGTTTTGACTGTATACATCACATCCATCAAAATTTCTCAACGTCGCAGGGCCGCAGCGTTGGGAGCACGGCTCATGCCTCGGGCCGAAGGATACCTGCCCGGAAATCTGGACGTATTGTTGAGTATGATTGGAAGAGCGGAAACAGACTATATAGGTGTGAACCATGATTCTACTATCATTAAATTGGCACTGACGAAGGATGGATATCAGGCGCAGCATTACTAGAGCAGCTGCAACTTCATGGACCAGTCGTAAATCTGGGATTTATTTGGGAGGATGTCATCGTGACTACTGAACCCCAGAACATCAAGGCACGTCTCCGCTTTCCTACAGCATCCAGTTCCTTTTATTAACGGTTTGGTTCCAGACTATCTTGGCAACTGACTTCAATGGCTATGTTAAAGGTATCCACTACAAAGACTCGCTTTCCGCTTCTCGGTATGATTTTCTCGCAGGTGACAAGTTCAAAGAAACTGCCGATAGTTTACTGGGGACAGGCGTCTTTAACTCTGATGGTGGGCTTTCAATCTTCACGTTATCGCACCTATTCTCTGATGGACAGCATAGGGGACGTGTGGAAGTACGCACCGTATTATTCCTAGTTGTCACTTGCCAACGCTTTCACAGGCTCCATCGCACCATGGCCCGCCCGTTTTTTAATATTGATAGAATTAGCCATTTTGACATCTTCGATCGTCACGCGGAGACTACCATTGCGTTGATGAAAAACCGTTTCCGTGCGGGTCTCGCCATAGATTTTCAAGTATGTATCTCTGCGTCCATGTTCACACCGTTTGACCCGCATCCATATTAGGACGCCGTCTCGCGTTTCACGCTTGATTCCGCTTCCGAATTTTTGTTTGGGCATTGCGTGAACACGTTGGCGGATGGGTTACCGTACCCCTTCAACTTCTCTCGGCCCGGAGTACCGCTGAACGGCCCGGGCAATACGACATTGGACTTTGCGACCGCATTCGCCGCAGCGCAGCAGTCCCTGGCAAAACGAAACATGGTTGGAGGGACGTGGCCACTTTGGGAAATCCTTCAGGATCCTCTTAAGGAACCTATGAAGGTCGTTAATACATTCTTAGAGCCGATCTTAAAGGAAGCGATAGAAAAGCAGCAAGCATCTCAAGCACTCCCAGATGCAGACAAGGACGCTGAAGATGAGACATTGCTGGATCACTTGGCACGGCAAACGACAGGTAGACATTCATTCGCTGTGATTCTTTTACAACTGAACGAAGCGGCATCTTAGACGTCAAGATTTTGAAGGACCAGACACTGAACATTCTGTTGGCTGGTCGGGACACGGTGTGTACTTTGTCGCCCTATCATCAGCTGGTAGAGCCTTATATACCTCAGACTGCCTCGACGTTGATGTCCGCTGTTTATTTGTTGGCCATGCACCCAAATGTTTTGCGTCGACTGAGAGAAGAAATCCTGGAAAAAGTTGGGCCAACCCGCCGGCCATCCTATGACGACATTCGGGAAATGAAATTTCTTCGGGCTGTTTTGAATGGTGAGCAGCGCATCGTGAATTAAGATACGAATTAGTTGGTCGAACTTCCTGTCATAGAGACTTTGAGGCTCTTCCCTGCCGTGTACGTTGGCAGACCACTTTCTTTCTTTTCTGATTCCCAGCTCTATTTGCTGCACCAGCCCGCTTAATGTTCGGTAGGTTCAGGCATCGTCCCTTTCTGTCGAAGGCTTATCAGTTGAACTCCCCAGTGAGAGTGTCAACGATACCACTTGGCAATCGTCGGACCCTACAGCGAAGCCGTTCTTTGTCCCCGGTGGAACAACGTAAGCTTTGATCAGCTCCTCCACACATAACCAATCTTCCTTTTTTAGGGTTGCTTATTCGGTCTTATTGATGCAACGGAGGACCGACCTGTGGGGACCTGACGCATTGCAGTTTGACCCAGATCGATTCCTCGACGATCGTCTGCGCAAATACCTGACACCTAACCCCTTCATATTTCTCCCATTCAACGCTGGTCCACGTATTTGTCTTGGACAACAGGTATGTATTCTCGCGATGATCGTATTTTGGGGCTTCTCAGGGACGTGTTTGTGGTACAGTTTGCATACAACGAAATGTCGTTCATGTTGATCCGTTTGTTGCAACACTTTTCTTCCATCACGCTCTCCCTTGAAGCGCAGCAACCTGAATGCCGCCCGCCGGCAGAGTGGGCGCGTGGGTCTGGGCGACAGACGATCGAGCAGTTTCGCCCTAGAAACCACTTGACTTTGTACGCCAAGGTCGGGGTCACCCTCTCCTATAGAATTATGAATGCTGAATGGCTGACACGGCATCACAGGGCGGTTTATGGGTGAAAATGGAACCAGCGGAAATGTAGTACGTTTGATAACGGGTTCAAAAGTGAATCCAAAGTCTGTGGTTTAGAATCTATGTAGACACTTTACAATTATATGGCCCGATGCAGGCGCGCATTATTACGTACAAGTTACATCTATTAAGTGACACCCAAGTGCTTCCTGGGACGCCTACAGCTACGGCTCCTTGTTACAGGTATCTCGCAGCGCTGCAGGTGTGTTGGCATCGTTTTGTGAAGCCGTGGGTAACACGCCTGAGCTCAACTTGCTCGGAAGCTCTATGACACTGGTCAATTCCACGTCACGACTCCCAGCTCCGCTGCCATGGTACTCAGCGTCGAACGTCGACTTTTTACACACGCGATAGACGAACATGACGAGGACGAGGGCGTTGCACACGAACAAGGCGAGCGCAGCCTAGGATGCGGGGTATCAGAAGACACAGCGGTCTCTGTCTAGATGCAGTATGCGCTTTTCTGGCGTACCTTGACATGGCCGATGACGACCGTGATGTTGGTTGCTTCTTCGAAAAGGAGGGCGGAATGAAGGATGGTGACGCCGGTGATGAGCATGGAGGCGGAGAAGGCGGAGATGACGAGGATACGGCGATCCCGAGCGAGCTTTACATCTCGGAGAAAACGTATCGGTACGGCCACGAGAATAGTGTCTGAGACGACGTCCGCTGTCGATTTTTTTTTCGCGATCGCATCCGAGGTGAGAGGGATGATGAAAAAACTCACTAATGAGTTGGGCGGTGGCCACGGTTTTCGTGCACCGGCACAAATCCGTGACGCAGATGAAAATTTTCTGAGCCAGGAGGCCTGCGTACATGGCCAGGAATGTAGCCCCAATGCCATATACAACGAAACGCGACTTTGGGGCTGGATTTATTATTCGAATGACCGAAGATAGGATACTCATTCGGGCGAACCTGTGATGAAAGGTATTTAAGAGGGAGTTTGCCACTCATTTCTCGCGGACCTTACCAGAGAACCGAAGTGATAGTGAGAGACAGGAGCCAATTTGATTGGGAATTGATTCGAGAGGTTGTATAAGCTCAAAGAAGCGTTTTCTTTCAGTTAAATCCTACGTCATAGAGGCGGTAACTCACGAACACTTGGAGGTGTTCGCATCCAAACGCTAACCAAACACCCAATGTCACATATGAGAGCCATTGTGGCCCAAGTATCATCCCACGCAAACCTAGACAAATGCCAGCGATAGAGAAGCCGGAATATGGTGGCAAAAATGGCTACAGAATGTACGACTGTTGCGGATGCTTAAAACTGATTTCAGCATGAGTGGGAACGCAAAACGGAACTGGTAACACACTTTTCACTGCAAGAGACCATTGCTGTGGATCATCTGAATCACCATCCGGACCCGAAAAAGGAGAGTTTGGATCGTTGTCTGCGCCGAAGATATTCATGAAAAGAGAGTGGTTCTGAACGTTTTGTGTAGCGGATTCAGTGTCACTGGGAAACCCACTACTCGCAATTTGTGTCTCATAAGTACTGTCATGGGTCTGGGTCTTGAAGGGTACGGTAACGGCATGCACAGGGTTCTATTCGTTACGGGTTACCCACACTGCAAGGATTGCTTGCTGTCAAAGATACCTAATGTGAGTGACGGAGTCCGAACCACCTGGGAGAAACTGTCATCCTAACTGATGGCCCGGAGAGTTCTCTCACCAATCATGGTCAGGGTCGTGGAGGCAGACCTGGTGGCGGCTCTCCTTATCTGATAAGTGCCAAAGTTCAAGTCGTTGGTCCCGGCCCAAGTTGCATTGCAGTCCACCGCCAGCTGGCCTCCGACTCTGGGCAGAATGAGAATCTCGGAAATCACTTACTAGTGGACGCTGCATAAAGTCATGACTCGCTTAGTCATGAGATAAGAAAACTACCCTGAATCGGCACACTAGCAACTTGAGAAACACCACCGTGATTTCTTCAATTCTCAAGTAAGCCATGTATGACGAGGACTCGGACGAGGGCACAGACCCCATCAGTTCGGGTTCGGACTTTGTCGACACGGACGAATCCGATTCACAGTCCTCCGAAAGCGACGATTCTGGTTCGGATGCTCAGGCTCGCGCGTCTGGAGGTGCAGACCTCGATGCAGACTTTGAGTATGTACATTGCACTTTTTGGCGTGCGTAGGCATCAACGCTTGTCGCAGACGCCTCGTCCGAAACATTGGATCGGCGGATGATATCTCGAGTACAGGCGTGTTACAGAGAGAGTGGGATATCCGCCTTGAAGATCAAGACGCCCTCTTTCGAGACGATCTACGAGAAGCCTCTGGTATCGGGAAGAGGAAAAAAAGAAAGCAGGTGAGGTTCTGTCTTAGCGAATCTGTAGTAAATTGCGGATGGTCATGCAGCGCGACCGTAGAGTTGGACCTGTACTCTCCCATCAGGTTCGAACTTTGATAGGAGAGGGTAACCAGGCTTACATCGACAATGATCTCCCCGAGGCCATTCGAGTAATGCAAGAGGTCATCCGTATCGAGCCACGCGCCATCCCTGCTTGGACTGTTCTCGCCCAGTGCTATGAGGATAAGAGTGAACCAGAAAAGGCTCTTCAACTACGCATCATGGCTGCTCATCTTAGACGTGATTCGGAGGAATGGGAACACTTGGCACAACATTCTAGGTAATACTCGACTCCGTTAATCATGCTTTTATTGATAATCGCGTCAGGGAACTGGGATTCTACCAGCAGGCATTGTATTGTTACACAAAGCTATACAGCCTAGACCCTCACAATGTCGATGCTCTTTGGGATCGAGCGAGTCTTGCGAGAGAAATGCGC
Organism: Boletus semigastroideus; assembly: GCA_038090295.1. Classification (NCBI taxonomy): domain Eukaryota; kingdom Fungi; phylum Basidiomycota; class Agaricomycetes; order Boletales; family Boletaceae; genus Boletus; species Boletus semigastroideus. Next base: position 40,367 of record JBBPMK010000171.1, read on the forward strand.
GATCTCCGAACAGTAACGATTTTATCCAGTGTATTTTCTGCGACTCATCTTCGTCTACTAGGCTCGTCATTCATTGTTGGCGATTCTGAAGCGTTTCCCTCACGACGTCGTAGTCCTCACTGAGGTCCGGCCGATTCTGATTGAGCTTGGCGATTTTACTCTCTGTGCTACCCTATATCAGGATGCCCTAGAGTTCAATCAAACTCTGAACCCGCTTGGCCATGTTCTAGATCCAACCATATCTGGACAAAATGAGCAACCAAGGTTTGGCTTCATTGAATTACTCGTCCTCGCAGATCTTTACAATATAATGAACGAATACGAACGGGCAATAGATACGATCCGAAAAGGGTGTCGATGGCTGCAGGGTAGAGCATCTCAAAAATTCTGGGACATCTGTGAAGACGACCGGGAATATGATTTGCCTCGCCAAGAAGGTGCCGAATATATCCAGCGGGCAGGGGAGGTTCAGCCTGGGCATTATCCCATGGATATCAATGCACGTCATCGACTTGCAATAGCTCGGATCAAAATGGGAGATAGAGACGAGGGAAAGGCACGGTGAACCTCCTTGAGTGAGAAGACAACTCTAACTTGCGTTACCCAGATGCATGCCGACGTTGTTTTGTCACAGGATGTGTTGGATTATGCTGCCTTGTTTGTCGAGATCGCAGATGCCTATTTCGAGCTAGAGATGTATTCCGATGCTAGCCCGATTTACGAGACATTAGGCGCTGACCCTGCGGTGAGTTGCATTCAAGTTGTTCATTTCGTTTCCTCAAAGGTGATTGTATAGACAAGCAGTCTGTACGTTCTTTTGCAAGTCGCCACATGCCACAGAATGCAGGGGGACATACGCGAGGCATCTGAAGTTTACAAACAAGGTACGTTCCTCATTGGTTTCGTCACTGCCAAGCACTAACCCCACGGAAGTCATCGATGCAGACCCTGCCAACACCGATGCCAAGATGAAGCTCGCAGAACTTTACGAAATCAAGGATGAGCCCCGAAAAGCACTCGAACTGGTTTACCAAGGTACCTTCCACCCAATTAAAACATGGTAATGAGAAGACTGATGCTGTCTCCAGTCATTGATGCTAGGAAGCGCCGTTCCGGACAAACAGAAGGCACACCTCTGCCTGGTGCACCCTCAGGTTCCCAGGCTGGTTCTTCCCTGTTTGATGAGAAAACACCGGGTCGATCAAAAGGGAGAACTACCAAGAGTGGCCGGCTTACCTTGACCGAGCTCAAGGCACTGGAGGAGCAACGCGAGAAGGAGGTCTTACTCGGGTACAAGCGAATCGAAGAGTTATGGCCAAGTATTCTGAGCGCACAACTTGAAGATACGGCTATAAGGGAATGGATGTTGGAAGCCGAAAAACTTGTGGAGATGTTCAGGGAGACACGGAATTTGTTCTTGACTAGCAGGGTACGTCTTGAAGCTTTTGGCATTCAATTGACTGACCACTAGCAGCACAATGATTTCCGGGGTATGTTTCCCAGGAGGCGACAGCAACGCCAGAATGGAAATGAAGCGGAGGAGGAGAGAATGGCGTCGAGATTAGAACTGATTGGTTGGTCTTATTCTATCCCATGCATCTATTTGTTGCTGATCCATGTAGAACGGGACAAACATCTACGCAAGTCGAAAGACGACAGTCAACCACCTTACAAGGTTAAGTTGTTTCGCGGCGTCTCGTTTGAAAACTGGCTGCGAATTTTCATGCAGGTACGGGGATTGCTCTATCTTACAGAATATTGAAGCTTTTCTCGACGCATAGTATACTTTCATCCTGACAAGACGAGGAGAATATGAGCTTGCGGATGAAGTCTTGCGTCACATCCTAATGTCGAACGGTTACCGAAGCAAGGAAAACCAAGTCACCATCCGGCTCACGATCATCAGTATGTATTTGAAAGTCCTGTCCTCAGATGTTCATTCGTTCCATATGATAGCGTGTGCAATAGCTGTTGAAAATTACACCGTTGTCGTCGAACAATGTCGAAAATTGGTCGGCATCTACCAATTCAACAATGAGCCAATGCGGCTACTTTTATCCTCACTCTCTAGTGGCTTGCGGCCAACCGATTCGTTTATCAGTTCCACCTTACAGAAACACATGCTGAGAGAGGTTCGATTGAGCGATGGAGCTGTGAAGACGCCAGAACTCTTGAAATGGAATAATTCGAGCCAGAGATATCATTTGACGACTGCAAAGCCGCCTGGTGATGATGAAGCCAGCAAAGGAGCTGATGGGTCCGAAGACGATGCCGAAGATGTCGGTGTCGGTGATGCAGCTGACTCTACACCTACGAGCGACAAGAAACCGTTGTGGTTACCAACGAAGAACAATCCCATTCCTGTCACGTTGTACGGGCAGTTGTGCCTGGCGGCCAAGAGCTATCAGAGCGCGATATGTGAGGAGCATTGCGACATCTTTACCACATGCTGACAGATGTCCAGTCTATTTACTCCATGGGTATGACTATTGTAAGGAAGATCCGCTCGTATGCTTGTGTCTTGCCCTGTCGTCGCTAGGCAGGGCTATGCAGCGTCAGGCGGATAATCGGAATCACCTCATCGCTCAAGTACGTCCTAAGTGGCGACAACCTTGTACTACTGATACGAAAAATGCATAGGGAATGGCATGTCTATCTCAGTATCGAGCTGCTCGGAGACAAGCTGGAGACCATGTACTCCCAGAGATTGAATTCAACTTTGGCAGAGCGTTTCAGCAGTTAGGCGGGTGTTGTCCTTTACTTCTCACGACTTATCTTACACTGGCCCTCATAGGGTTGCATACACTTGCAGTCAATCATTACGAAAAAGTGTTACAGCTCGTGGAAGAACAAAAGGGTGACGTGCGTCGGGCGGTATACGAGCTTTGTCGATTGACTAATCGTCCGTGTTTTAGGACGTTTCCGTGGCGCGGGAAGCGGCTTACAACCTCTCGCTGATCTATGTTACGACCGGTGCAGTGTCCCTGGCAGAAGGGCTCTATCGGCGATGGCTATCCATATGACACCAAATGCACAGTGTACCTTGCTGTGATTTGTAGTTTCGTGAATTTAAATCGGGCCGACCGTTTCGAGTCACCGAATATGACACACAAGTCTGACGATTCCGGTTCAGACGGACATTGTTTAGGTACATACTTAGCAATCTCGTCGTACCAAACTGAGGAGTTTGCCTCTCTACCACCACCCTCTCACAGATATGTCGATAAGCATCGATCTATCCTCGTCGTTGCACATCCTTGTGGGGACCACCGAATCCTCGATTCACATCTTTGGCTGACGCATCGCTAGGAGCAACACAACCCCTCACAAAGCACTGTGTCATCGTCCGACACAGATGTCGACTCGGCGGGATACGCATCGTCGTCTGGTACGACGACGCCCGAGGACGATACCAAGACGTTCCATCTCGGCCCCACGTTGCGCGACGTGTTGGCCGACAAACCCAAGTGCGCATCGCGGGCGAAGCTCAGCATCACCACGAAACATCGCAATTTCACCCTGGCGGTAAAGAAGGTCAAGAAGGTGGCATACGCCTTGGTCGTGTTCAAGAAAAAGGTCAGCAAGGTTCTTTGTGGGCCGTCGTCCCACGACGCTGAGCGACACGCGACATCGCGTTTACATCTCCAGAGACCGGATGATATTTCCCCTATATTGATATCGAGTCCGTTGCGAGAACGGTTTGGGAAGCGGATGGCCGTCAAACTTCAACCCGATGAGGTATGTAGACCTACCTCTCAGGAAACGTCGAACCTCCGACGCCGAGCTCGGCTTCCAGAGTTTCTACAGTCTGCCTAATCGACAGTTTTCCCTATCGGACGTGAGCACACCACCGGTAAGCTTCGGTCCCTACCTTGTCGTAGTCCTTGACGTCACATTGGCGATCTGCCCAACGTCAGCATCATGCCCACACGATTACACGCAAGCTTGGGACGATTGCGGGTTCAAGGTCTACTTTCGTCGACGGTACATTTAGGAAGCAACGAAGCACGTTTCGTATCCCGAGCTTCTCGAACCAACGGCAAAGTATCATTCCACCCTCGACGCAGGCTACAGAGCTCTCACGAACTCGACCTGGTGCTCCGAATTTTAGCAGAACGATGTTGGTTTACGCGCCCCGAATCTTGCTCTTCTTACCATGGTGTGCTGCGGTCGGTGGTGCCCTGCTCTTGTTCCCAAACTACGCCGAACTCGTCGCGTTCCGCACGGGATACCTCCAGTCTCCGAGGGGCATTCGACGCTTCGCGCACTGGGCTGAGTGCGGCCAACAGCACGTCATGATATTCCTTGCCGCCTTAGTCGCCCTTCTTTGGTACAATCCCCCTTTTGGACTGTCGCTGACCAGTATCGCTGTCTCGCGGTTCGTGTTCGTGTGGCATGGTTTCAAAGTGGATAAGAGAATTCCACTTGGGGAGGACGATCAGCAGAGCTTGTATCTCGTTATGATGGGCCTGGCGTCCACGGTTGACTCGTATAGTGTGAGTGGGATGAAGAAAGCAGATGATTCGATCCAAGACGTTGACGAGACTTGACGTCCGATGTCATTAGCAGACACTAGCTCTCTGTACGTTGATCATGATGCATAACTTGTACCATTTGTCATTGTTCAAGTGTCAATTGATCGTGTGCGAATCATTGGTGTTGCTGGTGTTGCTGGTGAGACTTGGTCACCAGAACTGTTTGACCCGAACGCCTGTCACGTGACATAAGCACATCGACCAAATTAGGACCTTTTTGGCTCCATCATCCTCATCCTCA
>JBBPMK010000172.1:0-44935 GCA_038090295.1 Boletus semigastroideus
TGATATGTGAAAGGTGAAGGGCATCCAGGCACAAGGAGAACATGAAGGAAAGGGAGAGAATGTTCTAGGGGAAGATAAGATAAGATGAGATTAGATAAGATAAGAAAGAAAGATGTGACATCTAAGGTCGAATTGATAGGACCGTAACACCACCCTCATGTTACCTCGTTTGGTAGGGGCCCATCGTCACCCAGGGCCCCTCCCCATTGTGCGTCCCTTTCTCTCTCTATACTGGGCACGCCGGTCACAGGAAGTCTACGCATCTAGGATGAAGCCACTCTTTCCTTCCTTACTTCGCCGGACATCAAGAGTTCGCAGTAAGCGTAACAGTACTAGTACTTCTGTCAGGCAATTTGGGCTCATGAAACCCATGTAGATAATCAAGATGACAAGCTACAAGAGCTTGATGAAATTGGTGAGTTGGCTCAAGTTTACTTGATAATTTGCTCTTATGAAGCAAGATGATGAATTTGATGGCTTTACATAATAGTGACATAATATAATATTTACCTAAGGTATGTAATCATACATGCAATCTCAAAGTGAAAAACTGTCCCAATGAGGTGTCATTTTGATATGGCTGCCATTCCATCAAATCTTAACCAAATTCTTCAAACCTTGGACCAATAGAAAGCCAAGAGTAAGTACTTTATTTCATCCACTCATAGTTTGGATCAAGGATTAGTGGTTATTGGGGTTAGTCACATTAGTGTAAAACATGCAAACATTGGGACAGTTTTTTGAGCCACTATATCTTACTACAACTCAAGCTTAACCAATACCAAAAGGCTCCAATACCACACTGCATCCTTACCTGAGGTGTGCCCAGTGGACCTGCAACACAGCTAGTCAGTGTAAGCAATGAAAGTAAACCAGACACCTACAATGCACCAGTATCCACATTCTGAAAGGAAACAAAGTTATATTGCCCATAGACAATAGAATTCTTCAGTCATTTCTAGTTTGATCCAGTTAGTCAGGGTTGGTAGAATTGTCAGTGCGGTAATAAAAGTGGGGAGATGCATTGTCTCCATGGCTGTATCTCCAGCTTGGCCATGGCAGAATGGTCCATGTGATTTGTAGGTTGATCTAGAATTGTCGTCAGTGGGTACAGCGTAGCGGAACGAGAATTTGGGACCTGCATTCTGAGCCCGTACGTAGGCTGAATGTGTTGAACATCAGGCAAATGCCTCTGTCATCCTCCATAGCCTACAAATCTCCGCCGTGCTTACACACAGTTGTCCACGCGGGGCAAACGGGAGGCGAGCGGACATATGCCGCTGAATCTACGATCAATTTCCTTGATGAGAGATGAGTATTTCTAGAATTAGAGGGCACCAGGATCCATTCGACGTCAAATCTAGAGGCAACAACAGCGGCGAAACGCTCACCGTATGTCACGTGAATGAATGCTCTGGCAGGGTCGAGACCAGGTCAGGTCATGCAGCGCAAGGGACGCGCGGGAAGGAGGACGCGACACTGTTTGCTTTCTGAAGTGGGGATCCTTCGTAGCGTCCGAACGAGGATCGACCGAGCTTCTCCAACGCCAATGGGACATTTTTTAAACCGGAAACCAGATAGATTGACAGTCCATCCTGAACCAGTGCGATGACATCGACGAGGCACTGCCTGGAGGCGAGGAATGCGCGCGACGGCGTTTTCAAAGAGCATAATGAGGGTCGGAACATGCGACGAGCACACGGATACCAAGACTTTACCCGACAATGCCACTGTGTATAAACCATCAACTCGACCGACGCGTTCCTTCTCAAGCAAGCATTGAAAAAAATAGCCACACGCACCTTGTTACACAGCTGGAGCTCGTGTACATCTTGTGGCAGACCCCGTAGACTCCTCCCCCGAATGCAAAGGCGGCAATGCGGCATAGTCTGCCTCGCTTTTTTTCTAGCTGTCGCCGGGGACTGGGAGTGGGAGTGGGCTGCATGTCTTGCGAACGCCGCGCGATTCTGAAAGAGCGAGCGGTACAAAAATGCGCAGGTACAGCGAAGCAAATGTAGGGAAGGACCTCGGGAGAATTTCGTTGGGGAGACCATGATCAATGAGATGCGGGCAATCGTCGTGGCAAGACTGTACTGGGTTACGAACAAAGAGACACTCCGCCACATGTCCAAGTCAGTAATAAAGACACTATGAGATTGTCGTGACAGAGCTAAACAATGCAAGGGAGGAGGTACATGAAAACAGACACCAGTAGGACTTGTCATATTTTGAAATAGGTTTCTTTTCCTGCTTTACTCCGTCAATCCACAGAGACAGAGGTAAGATCGGCCCCAATGTCGAAGGTTCTCATATATCGATGAAGGGATCTCGCGATCTTGTGATTGTGCTGCGGTAGTAACTGTAGACTCGGTATTCGTGGTCGCGGAAAGCAGAATAGCACCATTGGGTGGGAGTACCAATGGAGGGCAATATGTGTCTTTGGGTGGGGGTGGAAGTGAGGAGGGAGTGGCACTTGGGGCCCCACCATGGGCAACTCGCCGAGCAGCCATTTTGTTTTCGCGATCCATAGACATGCTCTGACCGGGGAGGATATGAACGAGGGCACACCTGTGGCCAAACTTGCAGCTTCCCTTCACGAAGAACGTGCAGACGGCTTTCTGCTGACCGGGTTCCTGCACGGTGTGAGAGAAGCGACAGGAAGCGCCTTCCTTGCAAATGCCAGCTTTGAAGTATCTACAGGGGACATGAGAGAATTCCTTTGCTGTAAAGTACGAGATGTGAGATGAACGGGAGAGAGAAAAAGAAGATACGAACTTTTTGATGCAGACGACCCCAGCATCATGGAGATGGAAATGATGGCGAAAGAGCAAGGTTGTTCAGCGCTTTTTCTACCTTGAAACCCTGGGTTTCAGCAATAAATACCTGTTAAACCACCTTGGACAAAGCGCTGCGACCATGGCGAATGACGTTACGGAGCCACTACGTCCATCCATTCAAACAAAACTAGAACAGATCACGCAAAGGAGTTACGCACGAGAGAAGGACGCACTGAACATGGTTTGCTTTCGAGGAGAGGGGGCGGAGAGACCATCTCTAAGAGTTTTGGGGTCACATCGACGAGAATTCGCTGTACACGAGAAAAAAAGAACGTAGAGGTGGAAAATAAGCGTCAGACGATATGATGATGAGGACACAATGATCGAAGACAAGACTCGCAGCTCAGAGCTTCATGCCTAACGAGTGTTTGAGAGGACTCTATAGCTCAGTGGTAGAGCATACGATTGCAGATCGTGCGGTCCCGTGTTCGAACCACGGTGGGGTCTCACCTTTTTTGAATTTGACTTGTACACATTTGACAAAACTGACACGTTTGTCCAGTTTGCATAGTGACCATGATCCTCCTCACCAGCTTTTCCTTGTCCTGGCTGCTCCTTGTCCAGGCTGCCTCGTTGTCTCTCCAAAACCCTCGCTTCACTATAACTTCATCAGATGCAACCCAGCTGCGTGCGGACACGTATGTCACTTCTTTCATTGTACCCTAGCCTCCCTGACATTCATCCATCAGGCTCTCCCTCACCAAAATACCGACCCCGTTGACTCTCGGCACCTCCGACGTCCTCAAACTCACCTTCCAAATCACTGAATCAGGCGAGGGTAACGGCGTCCAGCCCCACCAGACATTCCTTCGCTTTTACGACACCGTCTCTGGTGAAGAAGGCATCCAGCCCGTTCGCGTCACCCCGGGCGGAAAGGCAAAGTTTGAACTCGTACGCATGTCCGCCACAAATGGGAGTGTCTCAACGCTGACGCCCTTTCTTTTGCAGAACATGGCTCGCCCTCCTCCGTCCCTCCCGCCGACCACAGGCCGTCCGCTCGCCGTATCCCTCATCCTCGGCTCGTTCACACACGACCCTGCCACTTTTGACCTCTTTGACCTCTACGTCCCCGCGTCTACCACGCCTGCACCACACCCAGATGAAGCGTCCTTCCGCCCCCAACCGAGCATCGCCCACACGTTCCGTCCAGAACAAAAAGTCCCCCCAAAGGTCGTTTCTGCATTCTTTGCCGCCATAGTTCTCGCGCCATGGTTTGTATTACTTGGTTTGGTACGTCGTCATGTCCTCTCGATGCTGCGATAGTTCACTTATGTGTTCACTCAGTGGTCCCAGGTCGGCGTGCGCGTCCCACACTTGTTTTCGCCTCGCATCCTCCCTTTCACTGCACTTCTCGGCGCGTTCGAGGTACTCCTTGTCTGGTATTGGATAGATCTCAAGTTGGGCCAGGTACTCCTCTATGCTGGTATCTTGGCACTTCCGACCATCTTTGCGGGTAAGACCGCGCTTGCAAAGACGGGAGAATGGCGTGCTGGAAAACAGTAGAAACGATTACAATTGTTGCAGTGGAAAATCAGTGACCATGCTCGCATCTCCCTGTTGCCAGAGACAATGGTCTGTTCCAATGGTGTGTTACAACTAAGCTTGTTAATATACTACTAGACTTGTTCAGTCGTTCCGACCCCCCGATATCGTTATTCTTGCCGTCATCAGCGTTACCTTGGGCAAGACAGTCTACTGAGCGTCTAAGCATAATCTCGAATCATCAACCGCCGACAACGACCACGTGATAGATGTTCACTAAGAACTTAGAGAAGTGAGAACCATAGATACTCGCACCCGAAAGAACACCGCTGGACTATACCCGTGCAGGTCGCCACAATTCGGAATATCTACCACAACTTGCTGTGTCAAGTTCGCCGCTCGGAACGGCCGCCGTCGGCAAGCGAAGCGTCGATTCTAACAACGAAGAATCATGACGTGTTACAGGCTTCACGAAGAAGGACACTGATGGGGTGTAAGTACACGTTATTCTACTTATAACGTACCCGATGGTAAATATTTGTTACCTCGGCAAACTGGGATCAACAACTTGAAGCTGGCAGTGGCAGTAGTGCCATACTATGCCAACGATATACTTTCATCCCAGACCCGGTAAGCGTTCATCACGTCATTTGGATGCGAGGAAAAGGCTGTGTGCGAAGGTTATTGAATCATGATTCCTACTTACGATTGCCGTGTGCTGCAGACACACGCTCAGGAACGGCCTTGCATCGAGTTGCCGCGGAACAGGTTCTTCCCGCCCCGTCACTTTGTTCGATCGGCGGCCAATGGAAATTCGTATCACTGGCCACAGGCCGAAAGTCATGTTGTAGGTGAAGTAACTGTCACCAAATAATAATCTCCGTTGACGTGTCAAGCTAAACCTTCCGTTACTACGCACCGGAACGTCTCTCGCTGTCACTTGGAACGGATGATGCGTATCCTAAACTTGGACATGTCCACCTACGCCACTCTCAGTGATATATTTAATTTCGACACAAGGCAACAATAGACAACTCAAAGAATCGCTGGCAGTCCAAACGGCCATTTATCCTCCCTCGATCCAGACCGACGTGCATAGTACTTGGCACTTTCGGGGCCAGTGAGAAAGCTTCACGTCGAGTCCACTCCAGACTCTCACGGGAAGCTGACCTTGATCGGGTCCCTGGACGCCCAAGTATCAGAGTATGTAACATACTCTTTTTTTACGCTGCCCTGCCTGTCCACGTTTTGAAAGGTATAAATGCCTCGGTGTGTTTCGCCCCCTTTGACAGTCCACCGAGCGCCTCCCCCACTCTATATCCAGTGTTTTCCGGTCCTCCGCTGGGTACAATGCGTCTCTCACTCTTGGCGGTCCTCGTGGGTCTGACTCCGTTGTGCGTTGCCAATGCCCTTCCCATGAACTGGCGGCGTGGTCCCCCTTCTCCGGACCAATGCATATTCTATGTACGTCTCATATTAAAGTGGGACGACGGCGCGCTCACATCGACGAGACAGGGTGATTATGACATTGCGTGTAAGTCTGAACGTTAAGTGTGTACGGATGTGATCTTGGTTACTACTACGGTTTTTTTGGTGCGTTTGGGTCCTTACTACCGTCGCGCTATGTGATGCGATCTTGATCGGTGTGTCGTTAGGGAATGACACGGTGTGGGGGGGTCAAGCCACCATCAATACGCTTTTTTTTTCACTTGGTAGAGGAGCGAAACGCAAACTTGTACTCGCACGGTATCATCAATGCGTAACAGGGTTGCATGGAACAACGAGTTTTAAATGATGAACGCTTGAATCGTGCGAATGGTTTCGGTTGTCGAACTGGCTCAAGCGATCTGTGTGACATTGGCCAGGCAGAAACCCCAACTTGAGCCCCGCCGATCGAACTCGCCGACCCAGCAACATGTAAATAGGAAGTGTTACAAAGCGTTCGGGTGGCGGGCACGAGGAGACTCTGCCTCGGTGCCCCTTTGTACTCCACAGGACCCGGATATATCGCACGCCGGTGACATAGGAGTTGACAAAAAAAATGATAAGGTTCAAAAACACAGCGTATCGTTGGCAGTCGCACAAACTAGGCGGAGCAGCGATGCGTGTCTCTCTCGTCGCTTTCCTCTTCGCCATTGTAAACTCGCAGTATAACTGATCTCGAGGTCGATGATCGTGACAGGATGGAAAAATCAATCTTGTGTGGCTTGACCCCAGAATAAAATGGTCATGCAGTGGATATGGAACGAGGGGCGAAGTGAGAACGGTCCGCCAGACTTACCTTGAGGTTCGTCCCACCATTGGGTCCTCAAACCTCAGGGCGTCGAGCACTTTATTTCAGCTAATCCTGTAGAAACAACTCAGTTGTCAGTCTTGGGTCCGTTATGGGGCGCTGCCCTACCTCAGGCAGGACGCACAATCATCGAGTGAGATATTGTTAGGATCATCAAATGTCAAGTACCTGCCACGAATAAACGATACATCCTGTGAAGACAGACACACGCACAGGTACTTGAACACCTCTCCAAACCAGCAACTTTTCATGTCGTTAATCTTGCTCGATGTCTTGTTGTTGACATCGTTGATACCGGTGTACCCTACAGTCGGCGGGAGGTATGTTTGGAAACTCTGGATGGCACTGGCAGCGTTGTCGAGGTACTTGGTGTTGCCAGTCGCACGCCATGTATAAAATTGGACTCGAGAACCTCGGGACGCATGATATGATCCGATACGGTGATGTGAAAACCGTGTTCGTTGTAAAACTCGAGTTGCCCTGCGGTGGGCTGGGAGCTGCTACCTGTGTAGTTGCCATCGCTGGAGATGTAGGCAAACTCTTCAGGTCCAATACCAGTGCTATCAGACAGGTGAGCTGAGTATACTATGGTAACTAAGAATAGGAGAATGTACGCAGTGCTCGCATAAGTGTTCCAGCATGCATCAATAAGCTGGAGACCGACATTGAAGATGGTGTCGTTGTTTGTAAGTTTCCCGCCTGGAACAAGTTGAGACACATCCCTCCTACCAACTTTCTCCGCGCATAAGGATCCAATTTCCGCCATAGAAGCAGGCCAAGTGCGATCCGACATGGAGAATTTCTTCGTCGTAATCAGAAAGGTACATCCAATGATCCACAGTCAAATTCTGGTGAACATCATTAATAATGCTCCAGGCTGACTTCATCGCCGCAAATACAACATACCTTCAAGAGGACTTGGACGGAAGTATCAACCGCCGTAATCCACGCGTTTGCGTACGAATTATCGTCGGTTTTGTGAGACGTGCATACTTGATCAGGTATTCGTAGAATGAGTCACATCTTCCAACCCATGACTATATGTACACATTGAGCAGGCAACTAGAATCCTTGCGTAGTGGATCACGCATCACATAAGAACCGACTGAATTCTCAGTCGAAGGATCGATGGACTGTGCAGGCATCCCGGGCAACACCTTTGGCCGCAGCATCAGGATGTTGTTAGAGACATTGCCACTCAGGCAACTATTTTTAGAATACTACCATGTAGATCATGTGCTGAACTGACTTCTCGGCGAGTTGACGGTAGGTATCATTGCCGATGTACAGGCTAGTCCGCGATTCAGATGAAAAATCGTGGGCCCCGCTTGTTCTTACCTTAGACGATTCCACTCCATGGTGAGCTGTCAGCAAAGTCGACCATGCCGCTCTTATACTGGATATGAAGAACGCACAGTCCCAGCCTCGACAATGTTCGACTAAGACACACTTCAGGAAGTCCAACGCAGGTTTCCAGAGGGAAACTCACCGTAGCGTCAACAGGCATGTGATCAGTAAAGTTTATACGGTCGTAAGGGATGTCATGATTCTGTGAATCGTGTTCGCACTCAGCTTCTCACGACGTGATCACAAAAATACTCACCCAAGAAAATGCATACACCATTCGTTGGGCGACTTGTTCCGCTTTCTGGACCAGAATATCATACTGCTTACCAGAGAGCTCATAGGCACTCAAGAGCCCTCCGACATGACGGATCGTTATTTCGAATAGACTGAAACGGGGGTCAAAATCCTCACTTCACAAGACATGCAACGACACTTTACCTAACAGGGGCCCTTGTTTGTGAGATTCTAAAGTACATTGTCACAATGTGATGGACCGCCTCTTCAAACCATTCATGAAGACCCCCACTGGGCAGAAACCTTCATGAGTATTCAGAACACCATGTTCCAGATGGAACAAACTATGGTACCCAAAGCATCTGAGATGCTTGCGCTCCATCCGTTCAGACCATCATAATACGATTTAGTAACGGGAAGCAAATCACCATGACCAAAAGCATATTTCCTACGACATTACTGAGAACAATACGAATCCAGAGCCGAAAGGACACTGACATGTACGCTTCGTAGGAGGCGCTGAAGAGATCCACAACAGCCTTCTGGTGTGCAATAGCGGTATATGGGAGCGTCAAGTTCGGTACTTGCACCTGCCCTCCACTGGCGAATGCAACGAGGGTTGCAAGGGTAAACAAACGACGGGGAGTCATCGCGAAGTGAGAGAGGGAAAGTACCTTCACTGACCCCTTCGCATTGGAGTCTATGTTTTGTTTTATAACGAACCAAACTTTTAAATGTGGGGTAGAAAATGCATTTAATGAATTATCCGCGGGACATGTGCGGAAAGTTATCACCTGACGACTCTATTTGAGAGCTGTAATGCAAGTGGGGCCCGCGAAAGGAAACCGAGGAGTCGAACTCAGAGTTCGGTGGTTCAAGGTTAAACCTCGGCTAGCTGTGGTGATCAGATGATAGTGTTCAGTTAACATTCGATCTCACGAGAAGTCACTATGACGGCAGCAAGAGAGCACCACAATGATCACGTTCTTGGTGGTCATCGCAGAGAAGTTGGTTATGTGAGACTGGGCCAACAAGCATGTGATCGAGTCAGTTCAGACAGGCCAGCAATATGGTATAGACGCACCAGAATGGATTACTGATATGCATAGTTCTTCCAACATTCGGTTTGGAAACAGTGTGGACGGCCGTTGACAGTGGACACACAAAACCAGCCTAAGAAATATCAGGCGCCTAATTCGAGTATCATGTCCAGGATGACGATACCGAACTTGACACTGACGCAGGAGAGGGTGACCCTGACAATGGCGGTGATAGAAGGGCCGAACAATTCAACCGCAACTCAAAGTTCTCATCCAATGTGTGGGCCTGAAAATGAACAACCGGATCGAAAAAGAGAGTAATTTGTGCGTTTGTAAACGATCGATTGTCTCTGAGCATAGGTAATGCCAACAAAGTTGATTCTGTCCTATACTGTCAGCACTTACCGTCAGCTGCAAGTGACAGTGAAAATCCAGCTCTCACGGCGGCACGAGTCGACAATGCAAAACTCGGACATGTCCACGATCGCTTCGCGACAGCGTGGACATTGGGAAAGTATCAACGACTCACGGCTCAATATCCAAGTACCCAAGTACAAATGTTCATTCCAAGGACAGATAGCTAGCGTACGATCAACACCAATGAATCATGCCTGCCACCGAATTAGTCTATACGTCAACTTGCTCGATACCATGATGTGGGCACAAAACAAACCCCAACAAGTCCGAACGTAGCCATTATACCCATAACTTATCGTCAAAAAGCTACCTTAGGGAATGGAGCCGTAGACGTTCTTGGCCGTTGGCGCTTTGAATGGGTGACACTCGGTGTTGAACACGTCTAAGCCAGGAAAGAAAGCAATCAGCACCAACCCGGACCTTACAGGCGCGCAGACGCACAATTATCGAGCGAGATGTTTTCGGGATTGTCAAACGTCAAGTACCTATGTGGATTCCAAGGCGATCAAGAGCATGAACATCCCTCGAAAAAAGCCGCACGTACAGGTACTTGAGCACCTCAGCAAACCAGAAACTCGGCATGTCGTCGATCTTGCTAGATGCCTTATTGTTGACATCGTTGATGCCGGCGTACGCGACCGTCGTCGAGAGATATGTTTGGAAGCTCTGGATGGCGCTAACAGCGTTGTCGAGGTACTTCTTGTTCCCGGTCGCACGCCATGCGTAAAAGTTGGACTCGAGCACCTCTGGGCGCAAGATATAGTCCGATCCGGTGATGTAATAACCATGCTCGCTGTAAAATGCGAGTTGCTCTGGGGTGGGCTGAGTGTTGCTACCCGTGTAATTACCATCGCTGGAGATGAAGGCGAAATTTTCGGGTCCGATACCAGTGCTACCAAGTAGATGAGTAAGCCATGGATGCTGAAAACCAATAGAGCTTACGCAGTGCCGGCGTAAGTATTCCAGCATGCATCAGTAAGCTGAAGACCAATATTGAGGATAGTGTCGTTGTTCGTGAGCTTTCCACCTGAAATGACGTGAGATGCAACTCAGGGGGCAATACTCTTTCTCTTTTCGCACCAAGGATCCAATTTCCGCCATAGAAGCATTTCAAATGCGAGCCGGTGTAAATAATATTCTGACCGTCAAAATCGGCAAGATGAGTCCAGTCACCGATGGTCGAGGTCTGGTGCACGAACACCATCAGACACTTCAAGTTGTCTGCGAATGGAAACATACCTTCAAGAGTTTACTAACCGAGGAGTCCGCTGCTGTTAACCATGCATTTGCAAACGAATCGGCGTTTGTGAGACGAGAGTACTTGATCAGGTACTCGTAGAACGAGTCGCACCCCGGGCCCCATGTCTATGGCTGGTTGGTAACGTGTTAAATCATAACATAGTGAGACATACCACATAAGAACCGACCGAATTCCCAGTTGATGGATCAATGAACGGTGCAGGCATCCCCGGCAACACCTTTGGCTATGACGTCAGGATATAATTAGATGGCGGTTCGATGTTTGAATTGTTTTGAGGACAATACCATGTTGATGATGTGCTGCACCGCCTTCTCGGCGAGTTGACGGTAGGTGTCATTGCCAGTGTACAAGCTAATTCGTGATTTAGAACAATGAATCCATAGGGATTCTATACGCACCTTAGACGATTCCACTCCAGGGAGAGCTATCGAAATAGTTTCACTGCATCACTCTCAAAGCAATCACAAAAGGCGTACAGTACCGGCTGTAGTAATACTCGTCTGCGAAATGGGTCAACAGGCGGAGCACCAAGTGACCATCGAAACCTCACCAGACCATTGTCATTGCTGTGATCGGTGAAGTTTATATTGCTATAAGGGATGGCATTGTTCTGTGTGGGTCATATTCGAACATTTCAGGAAGCGACACCGAGATGTACGCACTCCAACGAACGCGTAAGCCAACTGTTGCGCAACTTGCTCCGCCTTGTCGACTAGAACCTTGTAATTTTTGTTTTGACCAGTGAGTTCATAAGCACTCAAGAGGCCCCCGACAGCACGAATGGTGGTTTCGAACAGACTGGGATGTGCGTCAAAACCCCAGTTCGCAACACGAAAAGCGGTAGTTTACCTGACTGTGCCACCCGTTTGCGAGACGCCAAAGTCTACCGTTGCGACGTGGTTGACACCCTCATTGAACCAGTCATGAAAACCCATGAGCCACTGTCAGAGACGTGGGTATATGAAACATCTTTGTCGAGATGACATGCGAACCATGGTATCCAAAGCATCCACAATGGTCGCACCCCAACCGTCCAGACCATCCTGGTATGACTTTGTGACGGGAAGCAGATCGTCGTGACCGAAGGCATTTTGCCTATTGCCCACATGAGAACAATTAGAACCTGCTCCCGAATGATACTGACTTGTACGCGGTGTATGACACACTGAAGAGATCCACTACAGCTTGCTTGTGAGCAGACGCATCGAAATTGGACGGGAATTCCAGGTTCCCCACTTGCACCGGTCCGCCATTGGCGAGTGCAGCGAGAGATAGAAGGATGAACCAAGGAGTTTTCATGACGCGTCGAAATTCCGCGAGGAAGGGGGAAACCATCTTTGCCAATGGCGAGGTCGTTTATAACGTGCCGGTTATTTTTACAGAAGGCGAATAAGCGGACATATTCGTTATCATTTGACTATATATGCCATTCGCCCGGGAAGCAACGAACAAAAGGATGCCATTCTAAGTCTGCGGTGATGCCGAAGTTGTTGTTCCTTGAGTCAAGTCGTAATTAGGTGATGCCAGGATCTGGAGAGGCTGTAACACGTGTACAATGTAAGCTGGTAAAGAACTTGATATGTCTGTGCTCAAGCTAAGAAGCCAGCGTACTTACGACATTACGATAACATATTTTGGGGTATGTCGTAAGGTTCTAATCGGATGCGTTCTTCGGGCTAGCAACTGCCAGCGATCGTGTTGATCCGTGAGTGAGATGAGTTGCAAAAGTTGTTGAAACAAGCCAGCTGCTGATCCCTTCTTGAAGAGTCGCAGAACATGACTTGCCAGTGCAAGTCGGAGGCAGTACTATGCTTACGATCAGCCTATAATATAATATCAGTCTCGACTCGACCGAACTAAAGCCGATCAACAATATAACTTGACTTGGTTACTCGGTCGTCCATCATGATTGGGTACACCCTTCCAGTGCGATCGGCGGAACGGCATCCTCTGCATACAATGTGACAACGCAAATCACGTCGAGTCGTCCCAGTGACTCTCATAGGCTCATGCTCGGTACGCCCAATTTGTAGCAGGTAAAGGGTCACCAGTCACAGTCGCTGTGTATTCCTCTTCCAACGCTATCGATGGTGAGTTATTTTGCAAAGCCCGTCTAGGGCCCAGTCATAATTGAGATGAACCTACCAGCAGGTTTACAGCACGCAGTAGAGTTGACCTAGGAACATTCGGGGGTGTCGATACGATGGCTGACCTTGTCTTATATACTACTTGCCAGAGGCAATCACCCACGTTCCAATTCCTTATTTGTTACAATCTCGATGCGAACCAGCTTTCCTCCTCGGGCGCCGGAACATTGGTGATGCTCGCTGTCGTGCAGGAAATGTGCCGCGCGACGAAGCAAATGGCAGCTGGGCTGCGTCGTGAAAGCTGCTTCCTTGTTTACCGCCCACCTCGGCCGGGTGGAACGCGAACCGAGAACGGTGGGATCCAGAAGTGGCGAGTGGACGGGACGATACAAGTGATATGCAAGATGTGCATCGCGTGCCGAGTCGGGTTTGATGGGGAAACGTCGAAGAAACTAACGTACTGGCACTAGGAGGGTCGCCGACAGGTCTGCGGCGGCTCAGAGGATACATGTACGACTCGGACCATCATAAAAGGTGGTGATAGGCCCATCCAACGTATTCCTCGGGCGTTTTTTTTTTGGTATACATGTACTTTGGCTCGTTTGAATCGGATTCTTGCCTGTCGACATGCCCGCGCCATGTGGCAGGTAAGAAGAGAAGCGAACCGCTGAGCGCTGGAACGACAATGCAGAGTGGTAATGTTCACTGTTCAGAGGCCAAGCCGGATCGTGCGTCTGGCCCACCTGAAAAATGCCAGCACGCCCGAGTCCGTGACCAACACGATAGACATTCCGCCCATTTTATGTGATTCCAAGGCATCCATGCTGAATTGTGTGAGTACCCACAATTCAAATCTGGACACAACGCTCACCTTTAAATTGATTGCATGTCGGTCCCACCCAGCAGCTGATACTGGCCGCTCGCTCACCACACCTCGATACCTCCCCCCCACGACGCCAACGACCTTGCCCACCCAATCGACACTCAAATTCCTTTTTGCACAGCCGTTTTACACCTTGATGCTTCGCCACCGCGCTCTTGAGGCTGTGCAAATAGTACGGGGCCTGTGTGCAGCGACAATGACATGGTGTCACGACACGGCGCCGTGCTCGAACAGACCAGACAAGAGATGAGACCGGTCCGTCTGCCAGCGTCACCTAGACGACAATAATCAGGGAAAGTCCAATTTCCTACGAAAAAAAGGATTGGGCTGGTGACAAACCAGCGCCAGGACCCCTGGCACCCTTCACCGACGCTCCAGGTCCCGGCCACGGTACGTACTTCATACCGTGTTTTGACCGACATTCGCCAAGACTGATATGTAGTATAGCACCGCAAACGAGAAAGTCGTATGGGATGAGTTGTAAAGGTGAGAGGACATACACTAATTCGCCAACTTGAAGGGGGCGTCCTCGAGACAAGCAAAGTCACAAAGTCGTACACATCCTGGACAATGCGGCCCATCCTTTGCCATTGACATCTCTTCCCTTTTCATGCTGACACTTCAATTTCGTTTTTAACTTGATCGCCCGCACACTTCCGCACCCTACTTGCGCTGACACGATCAAACGAGAAACGGACGCCGACAAACAAAACACCGCCGATCAATGCGATCACCTGTACCAATATACACATGTCATGCGCCAGCCCATTATTTGGAATCCGACCGAAAACATACCCCGGAAAAGAGCGCAGGGGCCCACCAGATGTAACGGCTTGTCAAAAGAGCACCGCAGATGGGTGGACCTGAAAAAAAAAAAAGTTTTCCTGTGAGGACAGAATACACGTCTGCTTACCCACTAATTCACCGATGCCTGGAAGATCAGAACAACGAACGCCATATCCAATGAGCCACTTGAAATAGAAAAGATCAACAACGCACTTGTGATTGCAAAACCGACGCCCATTCTCACCCTGGAACATGCAGTATTAACATACAAGCTTCATGGATCACCAGACGTGCGACGTAAAACGACGAACCCAATCTCTGCAGGATCAGATGTCAGCGTCAACATGGGCGCCTTCATTGTGATAGCTGTGGCGACTAGGTAAGCATCCAAGTCCCTGGCAATGGCTCGAAATGGTTCAACACGTACTCATTCCCGAAAACAGTCCATATAGTGCCCCAAGTATTACTACACTCGCCACGGAACCCAACCAAATCATACTGATGATCAAGATAGCACACACGACAGTCGTAATGATGGTCAGGTCAATAACCCCAAGATATTGGATGACAATCCCAGCTACAAAGGAAGAAATAAAACTTCCTAGATTGATAATGACCACCTGTATGATGTCCGGTCACTCCAACCAGTTCGCAATATAAGAACTGTTAACGTACAGAGTAAAAGGCAAACGATGCATTCAACCCGTGTCTCAAAGAGTCAACCTGAAAATAAAAGAAGGGGTACAAATATGCAACTTGAAAGAGCGTGAATCTGTATTCGGGCATTGGCATCTGATTCTATTAGAAATGAAATGAAAGTCTTATACCCAATGATCGTAAGCAGGGAGGGCGGTTCTATAAAACATTTCTTCGCCGCTTTCCGGAAGTTGATTGACGTCGTTCCTCGACGCGTGGCGGTATACCGCGTTCGCATGAGGATGCATGATATAAACAACAACGCTGTGATGAACGTTGCACTGATTTGCACGCCCTTCTTAAATCCGACCGCCCGGGGACCGTTCAGTAGTTCGTTCAACATGATAGTATTCACAATGCCACCAAGCGCGACGCCCGACACGACAATTGACATCATGGTGGCTCGCCGGCGCTTGAAATGATGTGAAATGATGGCAATGCCGGGGACGTACATTAGCCCTTGGCCAATGCCAAACAAGAGGCCTTGAGTAAGTAGGACCTAGTCGATCAAGTATTATTCACAGTAAAACCGACATTCAAATGACCATACCTGATAGTACTGGCCGGGCCGTACTAGAGACAACATGTAGAGGGAGAGAGATTGGAAGATGGCACCGGTGATGTACACGTGATGGCTAATGATATCATTAGATTATGGGAATCTTGATGACGATGGCGACGCTGGGCTCACAAATATCCACGGTCAAATAGTGGGCCACATATTGGACCCATCGCAGGCACGAGAAATGTAGCCAAGCTCCCAACCCACCTATACGATGCTATAATAAACGCTATAGGAAGGATAAAACTCCAGTTTCACTCACGAGACGGCGGACGAGCTATAACTTTGGAGGTAGTGTTGAGCATAAAAGGCTGATCGTATCACTGATCAGTCATTGCAGACGCTTTGCAAAAAGTCTCACCTTGATATACACCAAATGCATCCGCGTAGCTGCTTGACTGTCAGCAGAAGAAAAATGTGTCAAATATTGACCACACCCAAATCCACAAAATTGGGCGAGAAAACTAAACATTGATTAGCGCATGATGATAGCAACAATCTGTATGATCTTACACTCCGAATACCGTACACCAAGCCGTCATACCACCCTCGGGAAAGTCAGAGTCTGTTGCTGTATCTTCAGATGGCAATGTATCATCCGGAGCTCTCTTCGGTTGCGCGGTTTGATCCTTTGGACTATCTGGAGTAGATAGCATTTTTTTGCAACAGCGGGATGAATCGAAGCAAATTATACTTGTGAGTAGTAAGTCGACTGGGGATACGCTTGGCAGAATGTCGCGGCTAAATATCTGCGGGCCTGGTATACGTATTCTTCGGACGACTGACCGAAGAACGTGTACTATAATTGAAACATCAACATCCAGTGTGCGTGGCATTAGCGACTGCCAGAATGCCTTATGTGGCTGAGATCAATAACTTTTCGGTCTATAATGTACATGCAAACAAACTTTGTCCATAGTTAACTTTCCCTGCGGAAATTCCGTGCGCGAAAATGGCCGTTGCACTGTATGCAAGTAGATCGATTCGCCCAGGCGCCGATAAGCATGGAAGCGGTATCTTCAACCTAAACCAGGAACATGGCGTTATGATTGGTCCCTTGATTGGTTACATAGCTTACCTTGACTGGTTCCCCAGCATCGTTGTTTGCTGCATAAGCAAATCACTGTGGAATGCTTGTAAGTAATCAAGTCCACGGAGAAAGTGATAGCGTCTGACTAGCATTAGAGCACGAGAATACTGTAGTACTCAAAGGCGTGCTGATATTTGTTTCCCGTTCTCACTTATTTCAGGCAAATTTGGCGTCCAAAGTTTGTACGCATTTGGCACCAAAAGTTGCAACGAATCAAAACTTTGACAAGTCCCCACGCTGCATTAATGAAGAGGTGCGCAGCTGAGCATATGACGCTCCAAATAGTTATTTATTCGCGATATACAAACATGTGCGCGATATAGTATGTTGGCACACAATATAATACTACAGCACACTGGTTCCTGCTCCCTGCAAGGACTCCCATCTGCCTAGCAGGGCTTCCGGGGCCACATGATGAACAAGCAAGGGAACATGCAGGATTGAATAGAAGGTAGGGTAAACCCGCGAGTGTCCCAGGGCTGACACGGACCCTGGTGGGTCATCCTCGACGACATGGCCATGGTGGTGCGGACGATGATGCAACTGTGGTGGTGGTGGGGTGTGGTGACGTCGTGGTGGCTGCGTCGATGACGACGTGGTTGTGGTGATGGGGACACCGTCGCGGCTATGTCGTTGTTGTCTCTGTCAACGACGCGTCGCCAGTGGTGGTGGTTAGGTCGTCGCCGATGACAGCGTGGTGGTGGTGGGGACGTCGCTGTGGCTACGTCGTCGTCGTGGAGGAGCCACTGAGGGAGCCGCGTCATCGCAGTCGCCGTCGTCGTCATGGTGGTGATGGGAACGCCGCTGGTGGACGTGCTGCCGACGACGCGGTGTCGCCGCCATCGTACTCCGGTGGTGTTGGGGCAGTGGCGTGCGTGGCGACGTGCCAAGGCAGTCGTGAGGATTGGGTACTGAGTACTGAGTGGCGAAGGGGTGGTATGGGAACGATAAGAGCGAGGGTGTCATTGCGTCCTCGCGTCGTCCTCGTCCTCATCGTCGTGTCGTAGCCTAAGCCCTTACCCTCGTCGCTTTTGCCCCACCTCACCTCACTTCATCCTCACCTCTCGTATCATTCGACAACGACGACGACAACATGATAACCGCGATAGCGCGTTTGTCGCGGTGTCGTCGTCGCGACTCGCTCTCGTCGCTCTCCGAGTCGTCGCCTGCATCACGGTCGCGTCGTGAGCGTCGTGATGACGATGTTGACGCGGTGCTGTGTACGCTGCGCCTGTTACCACTGCGTCGTGCCGACTGGTGGGAGGGGGGTGCGGTCACGCTCGGTTGGAGGTGTTGCACCAACTCGGAGTCATAGTTCCCACGGTCTGCACCCGGCGCGGGTACGGGTACGAATGACTGAGAGAGAGGGGCCCCGGAAGCTCTGCTAGGCGGACGGGAGTCCTTGCAATGAGCAGGAACCAGAGTTTACTGTAGTATTATATTGTGTATCAACATACTATATCGTATTGCGCGTGCGTACTTGTGTACATCGCGCACATGCTTTGTATATCGCCCGTGTGTGAATAAATAACCAGGTCTCAGAGCGGCAGAGTAGGCTCATATTTTGTGTGGCACGAGGTACGACTCTGATTTATTTCTGTCATAATGATCTCTAAATGAACTGATCTCAGTGTAAACGATGACCCACACGGGCCGCACCGTTGTTTGGGAACAATGGGAAGTCGAGTAACTGCATAATGTGATAACATCTCTCTTCTCGGACTTTTTTGGTCCCGTGAATCGGCGTTACGATGTAGCAAGAGCAACTTGAAAATGAAGATCATTTATGTAAATGATACTGGTTGATTGGTGCGGACTCATTAGTCCACTATGCAGACGTTGACAAGCACGAAAAGAGGAAGATCGTACACAACACCCAAACACTATGTACAACGAGTTACAAATCACTAAGTTCTAACCAATCGATCGTCGTGAAAGAGATATCTCTCACGGAGTGATGTAAATCCAACGTTTTGCACTGCTCGACACATCCTTTCATATTGACCCCTCAATTTCGTTTTTAACTTCGTCGCCCTCAAATTTCTGCACCGTACTTGCGCAGGTGTGATCGAACGAGAAACGGACGCCGACAAACAAAACACCGCCGATCAATGCGATCACCTGTACGAAATATACCAGTCATACCATGCACCAGGCCATTATTTAAGAAAACGTACCCCACAAAAGAGCGCAGGGGCCCACCAGATATAACGGCTTGTCAAAAGAGCACCGCAGATGGGGGAACCTGTAAAAAGATATTGTTTTCGTGAGAATAGCATACATGTCTGCTTACCCACTAATCCACCGATGCCTGGCAGGTCAAACCGGCGTCATACTCGGTGAGCCATTTGAGACAGGAAAAATCAAAAACCCACCAGTGATTGCAAAACCGACGCCCATTCTCACCCTGCAATGTATAGGATCAATATAAAAGCTTCATAGGTAATGTCAGAGGGGCTAAGTGAAATAACGAACCCAATCTCTGCAGGATCAGATGTCAGTGTCAGCATGGGTGCCATCATTGCGATATCTGTACAACCAGGTAAGCATCCAAGTCCCTGACTAAGGCTCGAAATGGCTCAGCACCCACTCATTCCCGAAAACAATCCATATAGTACCCCAAGTACTACTACACTCGCCACGGAACCCAACCAAATCATACCGATAATCAAGATAGCACACATGACAATTGTGATGATAGTCAGGTCGATAACTCCAAAGTATCGGATGACAATGCCAGCCGCAAAGCGAGCGACAAAACTTCCTAGATTGATAATGACCACCTGTATGATGTCCGGTCACTCCAACCAGTTCGCAATATAAGAACTGTTAGCGTACAGAGTAAAAGGCAAACGATGCATTCAACCCGTGTCTCAAAGAGTCAACCTGAAAATAAAAGAAGGGGTACAAATATGCAACTTGAAAGAGCATGAATCTGTATTCGGGCATTGGCATCTGATTCCATTAGAAATGAAATGAAAGTCTTGTACCCAATGATCGTAAGAAGGGAGGGCGGTTCTATAAAACATTTTTTCGTCGCTTTCCAAAAGTTGATTGACGTTCCTCGACGCGCGGCGGTATACCGCGTTCGCGTGAGGATGCATGATATAAACAACAACGCTGTGATGAACGTTGCACTGATTTGCACGCCCTTCTTAAATCCGACCGCCCGGGGACCGTTCAGTAGTTCGTTCAACATGATAGTATTCACAATGCCACCAAGCGCGACGCCCGACACGACAATTGACATCATGGTGGCTCGCCGGCGCTTGAAATGATGTGAAAGGATGGCAATGCCGGGGACGTACATCAGCCCTTGGCCAATTCCAGACAAAAGGCCTTGAGTAAGCAGGATCTAGTCGATCAAGCATTATTCACAGTAAAACCTATATTCAGACAACCATACCTGATAGTACTGGCCGGGCCGTACTAGAGACAACATGTAGAGGGAGAGAGATTGGAAGATGGCACCGGTGATGTACACGTGATAGCTGATGATATCATGAGATCATGGGAATTTCGATGGCAATGGCGGCGCTAGGCTCACAAATATCCATTGTCAAACAGTGGGCCACATATTGGACCCATCCCAGTCACGAGAAATGTAGCCAAGCTCCCAACCCACCTGTACGATGTTGTAATGAATGCTATAGGAATGAGAAAACTCCAGCTTCACTCACGAAACGGCGGACGAGCTTTCATTTTGAAGGTAGTGTTGAGCATAGAATGCTGATCGTATCACTGAGAAGTCATTGCAGATACTTTGCCAAAATTCTCACCCTGATACACGCCAAATGCATTCGTGTACCTGTTCGACTGTTAGCGGAAAAAATGTTTGCCAGTGTCAACTATCGACCATACCCGAATCCACAAAATTGAGCGAGAAAACTGAACGTTGATTAGCGCATGATGAGAGCAACAACCCGTATGACCTTACACTCCAAATACCGTACACCAAGCCACCATACCACCCTCGGGAAAGTTGGAGTCTGTTGCAGTATCAGAAGATAGTAATGTATCATCCCGAGCACTCCTCAGTTGCGCAGCTTTGTCTGTTGGACTACACGGAGCAGAGAGCATTCTTTTTTTCAACAGGGGGATAAATCGAGGAAAATTATTCACCGATGCGATATATGAATAAGACGACTGGGAGTGCGCTTGGCGAAATTTCGCAGCCAGATATCTGCGGGCCGAGTATACGTGATACCTTGACATTCTTCGGATGAGCGACCGAAGAACGTGTACTATAATTGAGGGTGAAACGTCAACGACTAAGAATGTTGCGTGACATTCTCGACTGCAATGCCTTATGTGGTTGAACTGAAGAACCTTTCGGTCTGCATATAAACAAGTTACATGAAACGATCTTCCGTTGCTCAAAGTTCGTGCGAGACTGACCGACCTGTGTACGTGTTAGATCGACCCGTGGCGTGATGCAGAAGCAGATGGGTATCGATAAGCGTAGAAGCAATATCTCTTGAACCTAGACCGGGAACAGGAATACGGGGATAAGTTAACCAGACTTTTGCCATATTCAATCAGAAGTAAGAAACCGTGGGCACCGTATTTACAATGTGATCAGCAGACGGAGTCGCCTTCCGCTAAATATAGATCTAGCGGGGAAGGGGGGATGACCGCAGTGCCTGTGAACTCCAATACCCTTTCAAAACGTCATATATGGGCTGCACATATCCGATCGGACTCACCAGATGACTGATCCCTAACAATGAACGCATGCCCTCGAACATGTTGGAAGAACAAAGAGTACAGTTACGTAAGGATGCCCTTCTCTTTCCTGTTTCAAGGGTTATGGAATTGCGATGATTGGATTGGCCGATCATCCCTTGCCTGAACCTGAGCTTATTCCACGCTTGAAACCTCCTATCTCGGAATTGCAACCCGAGAGGCTGGCCAAACGTGTTCACCGCGGATGCCAATGGAGAGAGCATTGGCCCAAAGGCAACAGTATCATCGCTGACACCAATCTGTTCACGCTCAACACGGAGTGACTCTGCGAACCGTGATGTCATCTACTCCCTGTAACAGCGTCAGTGAGAATTTTCGTGATTGAAAGGGGACTGAAATTGCCCTCTCACGATGGATGGAGTTTTGGGTCGGCCCTGACTGTCCTGACCACTGTGTACCTTCACAGTCAACTTCCTCTGACCGCTACTCAATTGATCTGTCAAGCTTAGTATGTAAGTCTCAGATCTCCTGAGACTGTAGGTGTTGCAACGCATCGACGTCGGCGTCGGGTTGAGTGATGAGAGGGACTCGCGGTGGGGGTGCACGATTGTTGGCAGAGAAGCGAATTAGCATTATTTTCTTGAGAAGATCACCATTGGGGGGGTGAGTTTATGTACAGTTTTCCTAACTTGAATCTCAGTCACTGCGGTTCAGGTGAGTTGTAACTTATAGTTGTAGTTGTGAGACGGGCATGGCCCGGGTTGATCATAAAACCATCATCGTATGCTGAACTCCTTGCGAAAGTCCTCTGCGGTTGTTCGCAATCATCTCCGCCCTTCAACCAGCAAAAGCCAGCGAAAAAAGCTCACCATGAACCATCCCAACAACCTAAGACCCAGGGGAGCACGAGGGAAAGCAGAACGAACATAAATGTAGAAGTTGTCCGACCGCCGCATGGTACGCGTTGCACCCAACCTGACCAACCGACATTGACTATCACGATGTAGTAAAACGCAACGAGCTAGGCGTACAAATGCTTTCGCGCCAGCTGCACGCCCAGGTATTCAAACTTGCGTCCTTCCCTCCACCTGAGCCCGCGTTTGTCCAGATTGCACGCGATCATCTTCAGATGCACGGCCTCGACCCAAAGCAACCTTGGGCTTTGTTCTCCCAGAAATAGGGTTTACCCTCCCCCAACTTCAAGGTGCCGACGTTGATGAACACTTTCATCGCATCGGCCTGCAGTCTGCGCAACCGTGGCTATCTCTCGCTATGCAACTCGCCCAAGACGCGTTGCCTCCTAAACCCGAATATTTTGACGTCCAGTCGAACTGGACGAAATACTACCACCTCCCAGACGGGTCGAGTTACAGCGAACACGTCGCTTTCCCGGAACATGACAGTCAACCTGAGCAAATGCTCGTGTTTGACGTAGAGACAATGCCCCCGTACCATCCTTACGCCTGCGCTGCGTCCAAAAACGCGTGGTGTTTCTGGATCTCGCCATGGTTACTTGGCGAGACTCGGGAAGCTCGACAGTTGACTCCGTTCGGTGACCCCGACACGCCACGTGTCGTGGTCGGGCACAATGTCTCGTACGACCGGCAACGCGTTCGCGAAGAATATAGTCTCAGGAGCACCAAGACGCGGTTTAGCGACATGATGTCGCTCCACGTCGCTGTCAAATGGAATTTCCTCGCATCAAAGACCGGCCTGGATAAAGCATCGCAAGGCTAAAGCGACGCGCGTCGGACAACGTGCAGAGGTTGTCGAAGCAGCGCTTGAGATGATGCGCAATGCCGAATCACAAGTAGAGTTAGAGGTCAATGGTGCCCGCCGCGCACAACTCCGTCGTCTACGTACCGAGATCGAGGAAAGTTTGCCTCAGCTCCAGGAAGATGATACGGGCGCGAACGAGGTTGAGCTCTCACAGAAACGCTGGGAAGACCTCACGTCCGCCAATGCTTTGGCGGATGTAGCAAAGCTTTATTGTAACATTGATCTCAACAAGAAGATTGTTCTCGCTGAGTTCAGGGCTACCTCGGGTACTGCGCCAACGACGTTCACGTGACACACCAGGTCTTCGCACAGGCCCTTCCAGCATTTCTCGAACGGTGTCCCAGTCCAGTGTCCTTTGCTGGTATCCTTACTATGGGTACCAGTTTCCTCACGGCCAACGAATCCTGGAAAGAGTATCTGCATAACGCCGAACGGACGTATCAGGAATTGGAAGGCAAGGTTAAGAAACATCTTGTCGATCTCGCAGAGGCGGCCAAGAACACGATGGAAAGCGCGTCTTGGAAAAATGATCCTTGGCTGTCTCAGCTCGACTGGACTTCCGAGGTTGCAAAGCAATCCAGAGGCGTGTTCAACGACGACGTACGTTGTCTCGTTCTCGTTCAAATTTCTCGTGTTGATCATTGCAGACCCCTCGGTCCACTTCGCAGGCCATAGTGCCTATCGATGTGGCACTCAAGCAGCCCATGTGGCTGCGTGACCTACTCAAGGACGGTGTCCTCAACGCTGGCAACGTAAATTGTATGCTCCCCCTCCTCAAGATGTCCTTTGACGGTTATCCCCTGCGATACACTGCGGAAGAAAAGTGGCATTTCATCCGCGACGGTGAGGTGATGCGAATTCCCAGCAGGGGGACAAAGAAAATCCTCACGGTTCTCGGACCGACTCATGGTGTCGCCAATCTCAAAGGGGGTCGATTAACTGCGTCAGACGTATCATTGGCTCTTGCCGTTTCCAACGGAGAACGCACACCCGAGCTCGTAAGCCCGCATCATCTACCTTGCAAAATCCTTTGCAAACGTAGAAGACTACGAACGAGATTCTTGGCTGCGGCAATTAGATTGGAAACTTGTATTCGCCACGCCTCGCAACCAGTCGTCCACCCCCAAACTTCCCAAACCCCAAGTCATCTGGCCGAAGTGGTACTGGGACCTCGCACGACCAAAGAAAGACGTGCCGCCTGGTACTCTCGACATCACTGTACGAAACCGTATCTCCCCGATCCTTTTCCGCCTGTCCTGGATGGGTTACCCCCTCTCACTCCAGGGAGCATGGGTGGACGTTTAGGGTCCCGGGTGCCATCGAATTCGCCACCTGTGCGCAGCCGCTTGTATTTTCAGACGTTGCGGACCAGACATTGCGGGAGATGACGCAGGGAGAAGATGAACGCCGCTTCCTTTTCTACAAGCTCCCACACAAGGACGGCGAAAGCGCCAACGTCGGGAGTCCGCTCTCCAAGACGTTCATGAAATATGCCCATGACGGAACATTCACCAGTCCCGGGGATGATGCCCAAGCCGCGCTGGATATGAACGCGCAGTGCAGTTACTGGATCAGCACGCGCGATCGCATATTGAACCAGATGGTCGTGTGGCAGGACGAAGGGCTCGATATGTAGTTTGCGCCATCGGAGGAGCACGCGTGGGGTATGATCATTCCGCAGGTGATTACGATGGGCACCGTGACGCGTCGCGCGATCGAGAAGACGTGGTTGACGGCGAGCAACGCGAGGATGAACCGTGTCAGGTGAGCTCAAGGCAATGGTCCGCACACCACCCGGGTACGCTATTGTTGGAGCCGACGTCGACTCGGAGGAGCTTTGGATATCGAGTTGTATGGGCGATGCGCAGTTTGGCCTGCATGGAGCTACGGCGATCAGTTGGATGACACTGGGGGGCACTAAAGCCGCAGGAACGGACGTACACTCCAAGACGGCGAGCATATTAGGGATCTCACGCGACCAGGCTAAAGTGTTCAACTATTCACGCATCTACGGGGCGGGGATGAAGCATGCCGTCTTGCTTCTCTGACAGTCCAACGCGGCAATGCAACCCGAGAAAGCCAAAAAGTTGGCCGAAAACCCGTACGCTTCGACCAAGGGCAAAAATACACAACGAGCGGACCTCTTTGGACGCAAGTCTTGGTACGGTGGGACGGAGAGTTTCGTTTTCAACAAACTGGAGGAGATCGCGTTGTCTGACCGACCACAGACGCCCGCATTGGGGTGTGGGATTACCGCCGCGCTCTCCAAGGAAAACTTGCCCGCCCAGTTCGGGGCAGATTACATGACATCGCGGATCAACTGGGTCGTCCAATCGTCCGGGGTGGACTACCTCTATCTCTTGCTCGTTACAATGGATCACCTCACGCGCACGTACGACATTGACGCCCGCTTCCTCCTCTGTGCACGACGAATTGCAGTATCTCGTTTTCGAGGCAGACAAATACCGCGCCGCGCTAGCATTACAAATTGCAAACTTGTGGACGCGATGCTTGTTCGCGTTGAAGCTGGGCGTGGACGATCTGCCGCGAGGCGTGGCGTTCTTCTCGGGGGTCGACGTGGATCGGGTACTGAGGAAGGAGGTGGACATGACCTGCGAGACGCCATCGCATCTGTGGGCGATTCTGCCCGGGGAGACTTTGGATATCATGCAGACGCTGGCACGGACGGGCGGGTCGTTGTGGTGGGATCAGTGGTCGATGGATGTGGATGAGGTTGTGGACGGGGGTGGCGAGCAAGTGCAAGGATATCGACGGCCTGATTGTTTGGTGCATAGAGCGAGGAGTGCTGCGTTTTTGCGTGCTCAGGCGATGGACGAGTTGGGAGAGGTTAGACATCTGGCGAAGCGAGTGCGAGTGGCAGGGGAAGTGGGTGGCATTGAGAAGGGAAGACCACACTGCGCAGGGTCGGGCGCAAGGGCACAAGGATAGGGAAGTAGACGAGGGTATCTGGATGGTCGTGCAGGAGGTACTAATGAATGGTGATGGATCGAAAAGTCGGTGGACGCCTGGAAGTCATATAGATATTGTACGGCGAACGCAAAGTGGGGTGCTCTTGCTGCAACTTAAGGATAGGCACGAACTTCGAACCTCCTTTGGTGGACCGCTAGACGTTATGCACCATCACCAAAACCTGCACTGAGAAGAATCGAGACACAGTTGTACTGAAGAAAACAGAGGAGACACAGGGCATGTCCTGAGCGTGACTGTGTCACGATAGTAACAAAGTCACGTTTAACTCAACGTAGGTTATCTCAACTCCAAGTTCCTTACCCGGGCCAGGCCCATGGACGAGCTAGCTCAAGACGAGGTCGTACACCGCGTAAAACGATTCAAGGTCGGTCCGCGTCAATAAATCTCTGCTGGTGCAAGAGGCTGATGATAGAGTAGCACCAATCATACGCAGAATCGTTAAGAGATGTCCATCTGCCGTCCGCGCTTGAGCTCACCGGGTTTGACCATGTCATCGCCGTATGTCGTGCGCTCATGGTCACCTGCTTCGTACGACACTCACGCACACACCTCAGGACAACGAATCGCACTTTTACGTGTCCCTGC
The DNA here is from genome assembly GCA_038090295.1 of Boletus semigastroideus. Lineage (NCBI taxonomy): Eukaryota > Fungi > Basidiomycota > Agaricomycetes > Boletales > Boletaceae > Boletus > Boletus semigastroideus. Next base: position 27,057 of record JBBPMK010000172.1, read on the forward strand.
AACAATGGAGACAGCTCAATCTATCTCCCTCGTTCGTCCAATTCGCCAAAAAAGCCGACCCACTGTCGCTCTCGATGCCCTTTCTCTTGCACAATTGGAGGGACATCGTCGAGTTATGGATGTCCACGTTAGATGCTGCCGATGACGAGGGGTTACGAGCACTTTTCGAGTATGTCGATCTTCGTTGTTTTTTCTCTCCTCCTCATTGGACCACAGTCTTCTCCAGAAACTGGCACACGACCTTCGCACAACCCTATCCCCTGTCTACGCTGATCTATTGGCCAAGCTCCTCGTCTTTCTTCCGCGCCCCATCGCAACCCCTGCGCTCACATCCTTGCTTGCGACGCTGTCAGCGCTTTTCAGGTACCTTCTCGTTCCGTCTATTCACCTGGACCTCTTGCAGCAAACGTGGTCATCCTTCCATGTTGTCCTCCCGAGCTGCAACCCCGAAGTGCAACGCGCTGCTGCGGAGGTTTGGGCGTCCGTGCTACGTCGTTTAAAGACGTCCGCACGCGAAAAGGCAGTTCTCCTCATGGCCAACAATCTTGATGGTGTGGAATCTGCCAGTGCTTGGATGCTCGTGTTTGCTTGCAAAGTCGGCGTCCGTCACCTTTCCTGCTTCTGTCACTAATTTCTTTTCTTTTAATTGCCAGTCTGTCTCATCGACTCTCCATACGGTGTCACCTGCAATATTAGGACCCGTCATTGATTGCTATCTAACCTGTAAAAATCCCGATTTATTGTACACCCTTTTACGGCGCACACTCACATGTATCATCCACCATTGCAAGGGTCCTGAGCAATTTTCTAGTATTGCCGAGATCATCGTGTCTCGATTTTCGGCCGCTACTAGTTCTTTACCATCAGACGAGGCAGAAATGGAACGCCTCCGTCGTATCTTACAATTGACCAGCGTCGTTTGCAGCGTACGTCAAGGTTCTCGACTATCGCGTGAGTTTCCTCGTCCTCTTTCTTACCGTGTCGTTTTACTATCCATCCTTCGTGCAAAGCCTCCCAATTGTCGCAACTAGCTTCCGCCCTGCCCAACATTTCCATAACCCCACCCATCGAGACCGCTCTCCTCCACCTTTCAGTCGCACTCCTGACAACAAGCAACATGTCCTTGGCAACGACTGCTAGACGTCAGTTCATCACGGCAGCGCTTCAAGCTCCCACGTTTGGGCCTTCATTTCTTGGTGTTCTCGCCCAGCTGTCTTGCGGTGGATGGAAAACGGATGTTCTACCGGCCTTGTTCCGGTCGACCAGCCATCTCCTTGCTGCTCAGCCAAAGAAAACGTTGCGCTTATTTGCGCATCTCTGTCGCACTGACAAACTCGGCGAGGTGGATCTCGTGTGGAAACATACTATGGACGTGTGGCTATGTGAACGATTGTCGCACTGGGAACTTGATCCAGACGGCGTCGTCGAGTTGCACAATATGGTGTCGCTATCGGCGCATGTCGATAAGGTGCCGACATTGCTGGCAGGCATAGTCCAACGGATGCTCGATTCGCCCGACCCCGAGCAGTCATGGCATGTGTCCCATGCAAACACTGCCTGGGTTCTGTGGACATGCATGCAGGGCCTCGCAGACTCCAAGAACGCCTCGTGGAGACAACAAGTCGACCTCGCTGGGTGGATAAGGACGGTTGTACAGCGATGGTCCTGGTCTGAGTGCGCCCTTAACGGTTTAGCGGGCCTCGTGCAATCGAGGTCAGGCGACTGGATTTCCTTAGCTACACACGACTAACAGAGATCCGCAGCCCATTGACAGGAGACACAATGTTCTTCACGGAGCTCTATCTACACTTGCGACCCTGCATCATATCGCATTCGCGATCATTGCGACTCAGCGCCCTCAAAATACTCTCCTCGAAGCTGGTCAAATCGTCTCCAGGCGAGCTTGACGTGCTCAAGCGATGTTTGCAGGGAGAGGAAGTGTCACTCGATGCTCAAGGTGTGCGTGAACGGGTTTTGCGGATAGGTCGCATCGGACAAGTAATCAAAGACGACGAACCTCTGGCGACTGATCTGTGTATCAGGTGGTTGATTTGTAAGCTTCTTTGTGGCTTTTGTTGGCAAGCGTTGACCGCATCTGTACAGCCCAGCTCAAGGTTAGTTTACGACCATTGTGGTCGCCAGCTGCAGAGGCGTTGTCGTCGTTGGCCAAACGATTTGGGGACGCGGTCTGGGCGTGTCTCTTTGACGAGTTGCAAGTGGTCACTAAACCGAATAAAACGGGGGGACTTGCAGCATGGTTGAACGAAAATGTCGAACAGGAGGTGAACGACGATACCCGGGAAGAGGAACGGACATGGAGAGATGGCGCTGCACACAAGATGAGAACCGCGATTTCGAGTTGGTTGGACGAGGAGCACGACCGAAAAGCCATCATTCTCGTAAGTGCAGCATGGTTCGCGTGGCCAGTGTTGACGTGCCCACAGAACCAAAAACCCACAGACCGATTCGACCCTGCTTCGTACGAGTTGCAGTTGCTGTCGACGCTCGGGCAGTGTGCCTCGCTCGCCGAAAAACACAACCGCGACCTCATTTTGTTTTTCTTGTCGTTAGCAGGCAACGATGATACCTTTTCAACACTCCCTCGAAAAAAACTGCATGCGTGGCTCACCCTCTTGAGCAAGTTCACCAACCCCAAGGCGCTGTACGCCACCGATACCCTCTTCTCACTCTACCGCACGCTCTTGTCCCACCCTGATCGCGCACTGCAAACGGTCGCGCTCGGCTGCATGTTGACGTACAAACCACCGAGCCTTGTGCGGCACGAGGAGACGCTTCGACATTTTCTTGACGACACGCTGTGGCGGGACAAACTCGCGCATCTTGATCTCTCCTCTCTGGACACCACCGACCGACCCATGTTTGTGGACACGGTAATCCGTCTCCTGTTTGGCGTGATGCTAGAAAAGAAGGGACGCGCGAAAGGAGGGGATAAACGGGTTGCGGTCCTCGGTGCGCTTGCTGTGTGCGCCGAGGACGAGCTCGGGTTGCTGGTCGACCTGATGTTGACACCGACGGGGTTGAACCGTCGGGGGTGGCAGGAGGGTGGGTTCGTGTTGACTGAGGTGCCCTCGAACATGTCCCCGAAACAGCAAGTTGGATTTTTGAACCTGTTAGGCCAAGTGCTGCGGCACCTCGGGCCGAGGGTTGTGCCATACTGGCCTGCGCTTCTTGGAACTGTCCTGAACCTCACTGCGGCCGCGCAATCCCGATTGGGAGGGTCCAAACTCAGCGACGTGCCAGTTCCCGCCGAGATCCAAGGAGAAGAAGCGGATGAGGACGCTGATGTCGACGAGGGCTCAACCATCGGGTTGTCACGCACTATACGACAACTCGGCCTCCGACGATTGGCCGACTTTTTCCACCACTCTGTCTCGTTCGATTATGCGCCATACCTGCGGGCATCCTTTGACGCCATCATCTCTCCGCGGCTTGCGCTCCTCGACCAAGAGAACACGCAAGCGCCATCTGCCCTGCTCGACGTGTTTTACCACTGGGCATCTCGTCCCGAGCACATCCGTTTTCTAGTGGACTATGACTGCCGGGTGTTGCCCAAGGTACTGGACTGTTTGGTTGCTACGAATGTCAAGCCGGCCGTGTTAACGCATATTTTTGACATGGTGGATCGCCTGCTTGCGTTTTCTTCCGAGGACACAGCAATCGCGCACGATGTCGTCAAGCCTCATCTCTCCCTTTTACTCACAAATCTAATGACGCTCGTTGAGCGGACCAAAGGCGACCAGCAGGTGTCGAGTCCTCTTGCTCAGCGCCAGATCAGTATCCTATCTCAAGTTGTCCATCATGTCACCGACCCCGCGCAAGCGTCTGCACTCGTCACACTTTTCTCTCCCTTGCTACGCAAATCAGGCAAAATCGTCTCCGAAAAGACCAAGATAAACCTGTTGACGAACCTGGACAGCTTGTTTCCACTCGTCCCCGACCTCTCTGATCCAGCATCCTCGATGTTTAGTAGGGTATACGAGTTGCTGTCACATTTATTCTTTGCATTGTACTCGAGTGGTGCACGGCTCGCATTAACTGCCACATTAAACCGACTAGCGGTTGTCCACCCCCCTCTTGGCGACCTGGCGTCCATGCTCGAGTCTCTCAACGCGTATTCGACGAAACGCGTCAACGAACCTGATTTTGATCGACGACTGACGGCGTGGACGACGCTCAACGAAGACCGATACGCCACGCTCACGGTTCGTGAGTGGCTGCCAGTCCTATACAACGCGCTGCATTTCATTCAAGATCCGGATGAACTCGCGATACGCAACAGTGCGGCGTTGACGCTCCGCCGGTTCGTCGGCGTCGTTGCCTCGCACGACAACGAACCATCGTGTGAGCAGCTGCTGCTACGTACTGTTTTGCCGACCCTCAAGAACGTGCTGCGATCCAAGACGGAGCTCGTGCGTGCCGAAGCGCTCGGTGTCATCGCGCACGCTGTACTCCACTGTGAACATGTCGCGCCGCTCCAGGAGATGCGTCCGCTGCTCGCGGGCGGGGACGACGAAGCGAGCTTCTTTTCCAACATACACCATGTACAAATTCATCGACGGACGCGGGCGCTTCGACGACTCACTGAGCGGTGCGAACAGGGGCAGCTGAAAAGCAAGACGCTCGTCGAGGTATTCGTACCATTGGTGGAGCACTATGTCGTGCCGACGTCGTCGCTCGATCACTTGCTCGTGGCGGAGGCGATCAAGACGCTCGGATGGATCGCTGGGCAGCTGCAGTGGTCGGCGTATTACGCGCTCGTGAAAAAATATTTGGGGCGTACCAAGGACGGGGAGAAGGAAAAGGAAGATGTTGTGCGCGTGCACGCACGCGCTCTGGTGGCGCTCTTGGAAAACTTTCATTTTTCGATGGAAGAGCAGGTGGTGGACGACGCGGCGGTTGTTGGCGGCGATGACAATGACAACGACGACGGCGAGCGAGCACGAGAGACTACAACTCCAGACGTCCAGAAAATATCTGATACCGTGAACCTACGCCTCCTCCCATCCCTCCTTGCGCACCTTGACGCAAGAGACGATACCCACACTGCCGTACACATCCCGCTCGCCGTCGGCATCGCGCACATCGCTCTACATCTCCCCACGCCCGCGCGCCACGCGCAGGCGTCGAAGCTGCTGACGGTGCTGAGCCAGGCACTGCGCAGCTGGTCGCAAGATACGCGCGATTCGGTCAGGGAGACGTTGTGCCGCGTCGTGGGGGTGCTTGGGATGAAGTATGTGGCCGTGGCGCTGGGCGAGTTGAGAGGGGCACTTCAGCGGGGTACGCAGGTGCACGTATTGGCGTACGCCGTGCACGCGTTGCTCACGTCCGTCACTTCCAAACCCAATACCGATACCAACGTAAATGCCGATGCCATCGTGGACCTAGACGACTGCATCGACGACATCGCCCACGTCGCCTCGGAAGTGATCTTTGGCGAACCAGCCCAGGACGCGCAAAATGCCGAGTTCAGAGCCAAGACGCGGACGCGCGAGGTCAAGGGGAGCTTGTCGCGGGGGCTTGACTGTTTTGCCATCTTGGCGCGCCACATGTCGCCCTCGCGCATTCGGGCGGTGCTCGTGCCGCTCCGGTCGGTGATGACGGTGACCAACTCGGCGCGGATGATGCAGCAGGTAGACGAGGTGCTACGCCGGATCGCGAGCGGGTTGAATGCGAATCCAAGGGTAGGCCCGGGAGAGCTGTTGGTGCTGTGTCATACGCTCGTCAGTCAAAATGCCCAATTTTTACGCGAGAAAGAAAAGACGAGCAAAGCCAAGGATTCGGATTACATCGTCCAGACGAAACGCAAGATCGCGTACGATAGTGATTGCTATGTGCACAATGCCTATCGGTACGCTTACTCTCGTTCTACTTTCGCCCACTGCTCACGGATGCCGTCTAGGTTCGTCGTGTTAGGGCTGGATCTGTTCATAACGGCGTATCGACGGTCGCGCTTCGATTTGCATGACGCGGAGCTGTTGGCGCGATTGGAGCCCTTCGTCGATTTGATCGGCAACACGCTGTATGCTGAATCCGATGCCGTGCTCGTCACAGCGCTCAAGGCCGCCCCGTGTATCCTCGAATGTCCCCTCAAAGCCGTACCGTCGTCTGCACCGGTAATGTCTCGCCAAATTCTCTCCATCATTCGATCTATGGGGAGCGCCGAGTCCGATATCGCGCAAACGGCACTGAAATCCCTCGCAACAATCCTGCGCGAGTGTCCGACCGCAAACATCAAGGAAGACGATCTACTCTTCTTGCTCGAGCTCATCGCACCCGATCTCGAAGAACCGAGCCGCCAAGCGAACGTATTTGTGCTCCTCCGCGCCATCGTCGCGCGGAAACTGGTCGTGCCGGAGCTGTACGACCTCATGACGACCATCTCGACGATCCTCGTGACCTCGCAGTCGGCGCACACGCGCGAATCTGCACGGTCGCTCTTGTTGCAGTTTTTGCTCGACTACCCGCAGGGAGCAGGCAGGCTGCGAACCACGCTCACGTTTCTGGCACGCAACGTGTCGTACGAGCATCCGTCGGGGCGCGCGAGCGTGCTGGAGCTGTTGCACGCGCTCGTAACCAAGTTCGATGTGGGGTTGATGAGCAAGTACGCCGAGATGCTGTTCGTTGCGCTGGTGTTATGTGTGGCCAACGATGGGGACAAGGGGTGTCGGGTGGCTGCTGCGGGGGTGATTGAGGTGCTCGTACGGCGGTTTGAGGAGAAACGGGAGGTGTTGGAGAGGACGGTGATGGGGCATGTACACGCGTGGACGGTGCAGACGACGCAGACGGCGCTACGGAGCGTCGGTGTGCAGGTGTATGGGATGGTCGTGGAGGCGCTGCAGCAGGGAGCGTTGCCATATCTGGATGCGATTTTGGACGACTTGGGCGTGGTGGGCGAGGGCAGTTGTGTGTGGTTGTCTGCACACGAGGGCGAGGACGAGATGGACGACGAAGAGGAGGAAGAGGATGGGGGGACGTGGCACGCGACATACCAGATGCTACAGGTGCTGGTCAAGGTGCTCGGCGTGTTTCCCGAGGCGACGACGGCTGGCAAAGTGCGATGGACGAGCGTGATCGCGTTGTTGGGGTACCCGCATGCGTGGGTGCGGAGCGCGGCGTGTCGGTTGGTTGGCGTCTTGTTTACCGCGTCGTCGACGTCATCCTCGGTGAGCGAGACAGATTCGGAGGTGTGGACGGATGCGGTTATGAGGCGGGTCGCAGACAAGTTGTGCGGTGTGCTCAAGAGTCCAAATGTGGATGCGAGCGTTGCGTTGCAGGCTGTCAAGAACTTGTTCTTCGTCGGCAAGTGGTTCGTCGTGCGGTCGTCTGGAGAGGTAGATGAGAATGACAGCGAGAAGGAGGACACATTGCCGTGGCTGTTTTCCAAGTTATCGTATCAAGCACGGTCTGCGCAGATCGCACGACGAAACCGATCTGTTGCCCCGGTGAGTGTATGCGTTGATGTGATTGACTGAGGCTGGCTGATGTTGGGTGTGACAGCCCAACTGGGCGCTCTCGCCCTTGTCAGCGCTGCGTTTCTTTGCGGCGATGACGTCGTACATGGAAGCGTCGCAGGTGGAACGGTTCTTGCCGCACATGTTGACGCCTGTGTATCGTATCAGCGAGGAGGATACAATTCGGGATGCGGGCATGGGTGCGTAGACGCATTTTCTTCCCGAATGTGAACTTTGAATGAACGTTGCCGAGTAGATGAGCTGAAGATCACGGCGATCGAACTGCAGGACTTGGTGCAGGCCAAGGTGGGGACGAGCGTGTTTGCGGGTGCGTATCGTCGGATACGCGAGGGTGTCGTGAGCGTGCAACGGGCGCGACGGGTTGCGCGGGTGACCAAGGTGTGTGTGGGCATGTTTGAATTGGTGTTGCGCTCGACTCATTGCGATGACAGGCGACGACGAATCCCGAGGGTGCGGCGCGACGTAAGATGGCGCGGAATGCAATGAAAAAGGAGAGTCGAAAGAGAAAACAGAGGGCATTTGAGTACGTTTTTTCGGGAACGGTTTAGACTTTGGCTGATGTCTGATTATTAGGGAGAGTCGTGGACGAGTCAAGCGACGGCGCGAGGAATGACAGAGTCGCAGGTGTTCTCGGACTCGCCATACAGAGTCAATCACGAAACGGGCGAACTAAACAATTCTAGCGACAGCATGCGAGTACCCTCCGTCCGTGTCCTTGAGACCTTTGTTGTTAAAATAAGCCGACCATCGATTCCGTCGTCAAACATGGTCGCCGAGGCTGACATCTGAGTTATACGTATTGTACACACTATTCTTCCATCATGTCATTCGTATCCGGACTTGCTAGCAGCGCGCGTGCTCGGGACAGCACAAGCCACAAAAGCCCAGCGATGTCGTTCGCCTGTACACGTGCATCGACCACATCCCCCGATTCAAGTTCGACCCCTCCCAGAGTGACGTCCGCAGAGATCAACTGCCGCGTATTTGGGATAAACAGCAATGTTAATACCAGCTCCTTTGGCTCAGAAGATACCGAGCTTTGTGGTGGATCGATCAAATATGATAAACGAAGTTCGTTCTCGGACACGACGTGTGTGGACCTGAGTGAGAACCAGGAACGGTGGCACGACAAGGAGGACATGAACCTGTCCATGCATGACTCGGATTAAAAGTGACTCATCAGCAGGGTTGGCGTTGGCGTACCAGTCGTAGAGCCCTCCGACCCTTGGGTCCTCTTCCTCGCCAGCCTCTTTACCTACCAGCTCGAGCTCTGCAAGCCTCTCCTTTTCTGTGCTTCTCATCCGCTCAAGCTCTGCCATCCCAGTCTTTATGTGTTCTTTTGTCTCAGCCATCCGGGTGTTCAGAGCCTGCAATTCGTCTTCCATATTTTGCATTTGCTCCACTTGTCCATCCAGAGTGGACGTTGCAGATGCAATGGTTAACCGAGGATGAGGATGAGCCTGGCGGAGGCGTGTCAAGGCGAGCCGTGCATCAAGTATCTGAGCAGAGAGCGTCGTCGCAAGACTGGCCATAGACCGGGCCTTGCGATAGTCTACCTGCCAAGTGAGGAACGAGATCTACGCAGCGGGTTATCCACGCACCTTCTTCCACCAGCGGCGCCAACGTCCGAATGTCCTCTTGTTTCTCCACGAGCGCGGCCTTGGCATCTTTCAAAACACGCTTTTTCTCTTCGTTGCGCAAACGGAGTTCCTCGTTGGAAGAGGCGGTGATGAGTGGCGCGTCGTCGGACACGATCGTCTTGACATACTTGTCTTTTGCCTTTTGCTCCAAGTACTGAAATTTGAGTTGACGGAGGAACGACTAGCAGGTCCCGTCGTCGTCAGTAAATTGCACGCCCGAGGAGAGCTGAGAACGGACGGTCTGAGCTGCGACGTCGCTTGCTACTACGGCAGGATCGCTCAGGGCATCCTCGTTTGCAAGGAGGTCCTCGAGATTATCGAAACGGTGCGATTTGAGCTGTGCACGAGCGTTGAGAATGTGTAAGCTCGCATTGTCGACGGATTCTTGAAGTTGTTCTGATGTGGACATGCCAAGTCACGATGGCATTGGAGACTACGTTGACACAGTCGTCGTATTGGATAGTATTACACGATCAACCTGTACTCGAGCCCCCTTCTGGATGCCGCAACGGGTTCTCTTGTCGCGCTTGCTCAAGCAAATCCTCGAGCCCTCGTTCTCGCACGGCTTTCTAAAAGATGTCATCAGCCCATGCACACTGGAACCTCGGACATCGCCCGCACCCGCATGCACTCCTTGTATTGGGTCCAGACAGCCCCACATTTCTGTTCAAACTCCTCCGCCTTCTGCTTGGCGTACTCGTTCCGCTCACCCTGTGGGACGTTCTTGGAATGCGCAATTGCAGGCTCGAGATAGCCTTCAAACCATGTATTGAAACACGCGTCGTATGTTTGCTTGACCGGCGTACATTCAGGCGAGAGTGACTGTGCCATAGTGCGTCTCGGCCGGCTTACTAATCAGTAATGGACTTGGTGAGCGCGGGGACAGGTTCACTTTTCTGACCAGCATCGGACACTCGGATCCTCTAGCTCATTGGGGGACAAGAAGTCACTGCTAGGCCACATAGCGTACTGTGGGACATCCGACAGGGAGCACTTACGTTTGGCGGTGTATGTCCACCGATGCAATCAATGAACTCGCTCGTTTCTACATGGATGATGGCGGACTCTCTCGGAGCAGCGCGATGATTCACGAACACCGCTCCGACTGATCTCTCGTCAAAGTGACTGAGAGACTGAAATGGACTTTGGTAAACGGGAAAAATCGTGTCGCCTCAGAACTTGATATAGTGATGCTATAACCTATATCCAGTTGAGAAAAGGTATGACCATCAACGGCAAATCAACGGAAATATTTACAGCCTGAGTCACCAAACAGATATTCAGTACGCACAACCATCTAATGCTGAAAATTTGTTAGGATCGTCAAATGTCAAGTCTCAGGCTGCCGCAAGTAATCCAGGCTGACTGGGAGCAGCACATCCTTTACTTTAAACAAACACGTTACATGTCGTTAATCCTTGATGCTTGGCTGATATCGTTGAGCATTGAGCGTTAACATTCGGGTTGATGGCGATATTGAAGTACGCTGGATGGTGTCGCGGAAGCGGATCAAGTGGCAGTGCGAAAGCAGGTGTTCATTTGAGACCGACCGCTGAGCGCTGTTACTCGCCTTGGCCAGCCCACCGCTGGGTGCCAATCAAAGTGTTGACAAACCGGGATACAGGCTGTTCCAGATACAAAATCTGTCCTCATAGCCATAATTACTTCTCTTAGTCAACGGCAAGCAGCTTACTACTGTCATTGCCGAAAATGACTGGCCAATACATCCCCAAGCTCACACTCGCTCTGAAGCACGGGGGATGATTTCTTGGGTGCCATGTCTTAGGTCTTGAGAGACCTACAGTGATTCCAAATTGGGTAAACTTGTTTTAGTTTGGGCTGAGCACGAGTGTACTCACTAAGTCAGTGGGCTACTATGTCGACCTAGTCTTAGGTGGTCAGCCCTGCGGGCGCTGGGTTTCAGGCGATCCCTTCCTAAAATGGTTGGGTTCAATGATCGAGAGTTCTTGTGCTCCAGATCAGTGGCATGCTGCATTGCCCATCCCTAACTTGAACTTACCTCGGCCTTGACCATCCACCCAATCACAACATCAACCCCGCCGCACTCATATTTCATGTCACCCAAAGCCAAAAGAAACGGAGAAGCCGACGAAGCTAGAGTGCGCATCCAGACCCTCACGACTCTTCTCTATCGCTTCAACTTTCGGGACAATCCAACCAAGCATTCTAAAGACATCCCTGCTCTACTGGATCATTTGGTGACGTTGCTGACATGCGGCGAGAAGAAGAACAAAATGGCAAGCAAAGTTATCGCCATTACCTGTGCCATGGTGCCCGGCCAAGTCAGGACCTTGGTCATAGACTCCGGAATCGAACCCTTATTCCCCGTTACCTGTTGAAACCATGGTAGGCCACTATCCTACCATCGAAAGTTGATAGGGCAGATATTTGAATGATGCATCGCCGGCATGAGGCCATGCGATTCAAACAGTTATTATGAATCACCAAGCGAGCGGCGAGCTGTGTTGGTTTTTTATCTAATAAATACACCCCTTCCAGAAGTCGGGGCTTTGATCGCATGTATTAGCTCTAGAATTACCACAGTTATCCATGTAGCAAGTCATCATCAAATAAACTATAACTGATTTAATGAGCCATTCGCAGTTTCACTATACAAATTCGTTTATACTTGGACATGCATTGCTTAATCTTTGACACAAGCATATGACTACTGGCAGGATCAACCAGGTAACTAATTGTTCCCAATGTTGCCCCATCTAGTAGGAGACCAGTGCCTCTTTTCGACAGAACTAGGAGTGTTTCATTACATTACTGGATGGAAAGCAAGACCTAATGTGCTATTTAAGAGTGATGTCCATCTAGGACACTCTTTTCGAGGAAGCCAGATAGACAGACAGTCTATACCCTGTTCGCACAATGGATCTCACTTTCCTCTGCCTTGTTCCCCCAATCTCACAAGTTTCGAGCGAATCTCCCCACATTACAGAATCGGTTGCACGCTGACTCGAACAAACTCACATTAACGTCAATCGAGAAAGTACAGATGTGTGGACCGCCTTGTCCGCTTTCAATGGTCACGCCCTCAATCGTGACAGTCAAATTGACTCCCTCCACTGCTTCATTCTCTCAGTTTCTGGAAGTTTATCGGGCGTTTCAAGGAGGGTCGGAATGTTTGTGGAGGGAAGTGGTTATGCGAGGTGATTCATGATTGGCAGCCGTCGGATCGCCCAGAGATTCCCCAGAGTTGAGTTGTTGTTCCCCCATGGCTACTTGATTACCCTGGCCTACCATCGATCAAGTCCCGAACAACCGGGGGAGAAGTTGAGTGGGAGTTTTCAGATCGGACAAAGAAACTATGGAGCACAGTGCTTCAAATTCTCTTTAAATCCTTGCATGGTATCGTCGAGAGTGCCACATCTGCTGGACAACATGACGCTCAGATGATGACTGAGCTCACCTCTACATGTCTTTGACTCTTTTATTTCATAAGGTGGATGATACATGTGAGTGTGGGCCATAAAAGGGTGTACAACAAATCAGGATTCATACAGGTTAGATAGCAATCGATGACGGGTCCAAGTATCACAGGCGACGTCGTATGGAGAGTCAATGAAACAGACTGGCAAATCAAGAGAAACAAATTAGTGATGGAAGCCGACTTTGCAAGCAAGCACGAGCATCCAAGCACTGGCAGATTCCACACCATCAAGATTATTGGCCATGGGGAGAACTGCCTTTTCGCGTGCAGATGTCTTTAAACGACGTAACACGGGCGCCGAAACCTCCGCAGCAGCGTGTTGTACTTCGGGGTTGCAGTCCGGGAGGACAGCATGGAAGGATGGACAGGTTCGCTGCAAGAGGCCCAGGTGAATAGACGGAATGAAAAGGTATCTGAAAAGCATTGACAACGTCGCAAGCAAGGACATGAGCGCAGAGGTCACGATGGGGCGTGGAAGAAAGACGAGGAGCTTGGCCAATATATCAGTGTAGACAGGGGATAGGATTGTGCAAAGGTCATGTACCAGTTTCTGGAGAAGACTGGTCCAATGAGGGGGAGAGGGAGAACAAATGAAATTCGACATACTCGAGAAGTGCTAGTAACCCCTCGTCATCGGCAGCATCTAACGCGGCCACCATAACTCAACGATGTCTCTCCAATTGTGCAAAAGAAAGAGCATTGAGAGTGACAGTGGATCAGTTTTTTTGGCGAATTGGACGAACGAGGGAGATAGATTGAGCTGTCTCCATTGTTGCAGAGACACGTGAGAGTGCGATTCGTTGTCCTGAGGTGTGTATGTGAGTGTCGTATGAAGTAAGTGATCATGTGCACACGACCTACAGCAATGACATGGTAAAACTCGATGAGCTCGAGCGCGGACGCCAGATAGCACTTTTAACGATTCTGCGCATGATTGGTGCCACTTCATCATCAGTTTCTTGCACCAGCAGAGATTTATTGATGCGGACTGACCTTGAATCGTTTTACGCGGTGTACAACCTCGTCTTGAACTAGCTCGTCCATCATGGAACCTGGTAAGCAACTCGGAGTTGAGTACTCTGGGTAAGTCTTGTACTTACTCCGACTCGGAAGACACAATCGGACCATGATCCAAGTCAGCGAATCAGTCAAAGAAGAAGAGACTCGCTCAACGAACAACAAAGACAGACTGTTGTCCTGTAAAACGCATTCGCACCAAAGTGCACACCACTTCTGCGATTAGGGCCACTTGGGGGGCAAGGTGTGAGAGGACTCAGCTGTGTCTCCCAGAGTACTTATCGCACCTCAATGCCTTGCTTTCTGTTCTTCAGTTCAATCATGTCTCAATTCCTCTCAGTGGTGTTCCTCCCTCTGCCTGATCTTACCACCTTACTTCACTATGTTGATCAATAGTATATTGCGGGAGGGGTTTTGGTGTTGTACCGAAGGGGGTTCGAGGTTCATACTTTAATTCATGCTGCCTGTTTGCGATGTAACACATCTCTTTGTCAACCAATTAATAAACCAACCTTCTTGCTGCTTCCTAGATTCTTTGTCAGGATTTGGAAGCGTCTCAATCACACAAACAGTGGTTTCGGAATGAGTAGTGCAGTGTCGTTGGTGTCATAAGTTATGTGATCCCTTGGCCGTTTCTCGAGTAAATAGGTAGGACGCAACCTGACCTTGTGCCATGCCATTCTCAAGCGTGTACGACCCAAGGCTGCCTGGTCAGATAGTGCTCTATGTGGAGATGAATCATCTTGTATGGTATGGTTGCGGTCTGTCCTTCTCAACGCCATCCACTTCCCCTGGCACTCACACCCGCTTCGTCACATGTCTAACCTCTGCAAACTCGTCCGTCGCCTGAGCACGCAAAAATGCAGCACTCCTCGCTCTATGCACCAAACAACCAGGCCATCGATATCCTTGCACTCGCTTGCCACCCTCCTCCACAACTTCATCCACATCCATCGGTCGCTGATCCCGCCACAACGACCTGCCCGTCCGTTTCAGCATCTGCATGATTTCCAAACAGCGGAATCGCCACGGATGTGATGGCATTCCACAGGTCATGTCCACCTCCTTCCTCAGCACCCGATCCACGTCGACTGCCAAGAGGAATGCCATGCCTTGCAGCAGGCTCTCATCATCCACATGGACAGCATCTGGTTGTAATGAAGACTGGCCCAGAAGGGAATCATGATACAATTTGATCCACAAGACATTAACAGTGGGATGAATGTGAATGGAGTTGGGAAGAATGAGTGTGACAGCATTTGGAAGGATGGCAGATATGGAATAAGGGCCAATCCAATGCTGGGTGAGTTTGCGAGCAGTGTAAGGCAGTTTGAGATGCTCAGTAGAAAGCCAGACTTGCTGACCAACCATATATACAGGTGGTCAGACTGCCTTTTCATGCATTCACATGCTTTATCCAAGGATTGATGAACTTGTTCATGACTCTTGTGGGCTTTCAATGCAAAACCAGCTTGGGCCTTCAAAACATAACTGTGGGGCATGTTGTTTTGTAATGGTGAAGGGAATGGTACCAGTAGCCAAAGACAAGGAATTGTTATGATTGAACTGGGTGAGTTTCAACCATTCTACCCATTGATCCTATTTTTTTGCCACATAGGTATGGAGATATTGTTCTAATTCCCTATTCATGCATTCTCTTTGGCCATCAGTTTGGGAATGATAGGCTGTGCTAAGGTGTTGGATGATATCCAAAAGAGTACAGAGATCCTTGGTGAACTTGGTTATAAACTGCAGTCCTTGATTGGAAACTATGGAGGAGGGGAGTCCATGGATATACCAAACATTGTTACAGAATAATTTAGCTAGTTGTAAGGAAGAAATCGTTTTACTACAAGGGACAAAAACAGTTTCTTTACTAAAATGATCAATGATAACACAGATAGAATCAAATGAATCAACTCCTGGGAGTCCAGTAATGAAATCAACAGAGATATCCTGCCAGGAATGCGAAGGTGAAGGTAAAGATAAAAGTTTCCCAGCTGGAGCAATTGTTTTTCCTTTTGTATGAGCACAAACTGGGCAATGTTGTACATGTATATACTTTTGCATCCATTGTAATGCCAGGCCAAGTATACATATGTCAACAGATGGCCTGCAAATCACTCTTTTCAATGCATATTTTAGTGCTGTGTTCATCCTGGGTTGGCTATTTCCCCTCTCCTTCACAACCCATTTCACTAACAATACACTTCATGTATCTAACTGGCTTATATCCTAATGCCATCTTTTTGATTGCCTTATTAGTCACACAAGATCATAAAGACAATATGTTTTGTATCTTACCAACTAAGCCACTTTTGGCTGCTTGGCATGCTTTGGACATTGAATAAGTCAATTTAGCCAAATAAAGACTGTTGTAAATTTACTGATGAATGCTGGAAAATTGTTTACTTACATTTACTGACATGTATGATCCAGGGATGATGTCAAGGAGGCATTGTGAAATGATTGTCCCGTTTTCTTGGCTGGTTGCAATGTGGTGGTCGTGAGGGGAGAGTGTAACGGACCAAACTGTGCTTGCATGCTTGATAACAGTCCTGATTTGCTCATGCGTAACAGCGTCCCAAAAGGATAGTGACTCGTTTGCAACAATGGCAATGAATTTCTGATTGCGTGAAAGGATGATAGAAGCAGAGGATCCATCACCAGGAACAGACCATTGGCTGACCAGGGAACCTGAAGACACGTCGAAACATTTTACTTCACTGTACGCAGCTACAAAAAGCTGACAACCATCAGCAGACCATGCTAGAGGAGATGATATGTGGGTATGGATCAAGAATGGGATGTCCAGCAGTAGATTGCCAGTGTTGCTGTCGTAGACCTGTATTGACTTTGGATGTGTATCCTGCTTGCTTTTGGCTGTAGCAGTGGCGATGCGGTCGCCCGTCGGAGAGAACCGGACTGCTACCACCACTCCATCGTGCCACAGCTTCATCAGCACATTCCCTTCTACCATGCTCCAGATGAAGGCAGACATGTCAGCCGAACCCGTTGCAACCTTGGTTGAGTTGGGCGAGAAGTCTACAGAGAACACTGAGTCTGTGTGGCCATAGAGATCCAGGATTTTTTGGTGGGTCCGTGTATCCCATACACCTACTTCCGCTTTTTGATCACTTGATCCTAAATGCCCCAGTCCACATACAAGCCAGCTGTGATCAGGAGATAACGCAGCTGAAAGAATTTTCGACCCTCCAGCCTGAATCACTGGTCCAACCTCGCATCTATCATCTACTCGCCAGCGACGAAGTATCCCCTCTACGCCACCGCCAAATATCTCTGTGCCATCCTTGATGAAAGTGACAGAGTATATTGGACGAACACTGGTGATTTCAAATTGTTTGAAATGATCTAATGGTCTATGGGCTCTGTCAGAACAAAACGTGGTTGTAAAAGGTAAACTTTACATTGGAATTTGATTAGGCGCAAGTAGTCCTTCCTTCACTTGGTGCTGCTCCACATGTTCAGAGCAGGGCTTGGAAGTGGAAATGCTGGGCGTTTGTATGTCACCCTGTCCAATGGTCAGACAGAAAACAAGTGGCTAGTGCGATGAACCCACGGTTATTGCGCTAGACGGCGACGCTGGTTCAGACCGCTCATAAGAAATGCTTTCGAATGCGTGCCTATCATTGTCAAAGGAGTAGCAAGTGGATACAAGAGAAGAAATTACCGTTTTTGAAGGTATACCGCACCTGTTAAAATTAAGCGACTACACAAAGAAAGGAAACACCCATAACTCACCATTCTCCACAGTTATTTTGTAGTTACTTGACAGCACCTCTTCAAGATGTCGTTCTTGAGCAAAGTCTGCAAGCTCCAGTAATCCCTATCCTTTTCCATTGAATTGAACGTGTGCGCCACTACGTGATGGATGACAAACCAGTTGCAGCATCTCAATCCATAGGCTATCATGTGTGAGCGCAAGGATCACACGAGGTTCCTGGTTGACAAAGATATGTAACTGTAGTTGCCGACTGATTCGACGATGACACGGACCTTCTTCAGCATGTATCAATTGATAAAATCACCAGGATGGAAAGTCTGTATCCGCAATCCAAAAATTTGTTAAGCCACAGTATATGACAAGCAACTGAAGACGGGCCTGGGATATGTCCGGTATGCGATCGATGGTCATCCGTGTATCTGTTGTATACTCAGAATGATTTCCCTTTGCAGTGTACGCTCGATCACTGGCGAGTTGAAAATGGAAGAGGTAGGAAACAGTGTTCAGGGATCTTCACACTAAGC